>JARPMJ010003173.1:0-98634 GCA_033366665.1 Phoxinus dragarum
AACGTGCTCCTCCCGAACTTTGTTTATAAAACATCATAAATGATACAGGAACATCTCTCTTCTCAACTACTGCCACTGTAAGCTGTGATGATTGAACACAAACTGCATGTCATGTTATGATCAATATGAAAATATGATGTTAATGTCCTACAGGTGATGCGTCTGAACATTCATCTTCTGCAGCTCCAGTCGCTTCAACACTGATTCACATGTTCATGCATTAAAATATGATATACGTATTACTATTTCCATTTTGTTTTTAATAGTTGTAACAACAACAACAACAACAACAACAACAACAACAACACTGACTCCAGTCACAAAGTCTAAGAAGATATCAGCTCCTACACAAGGTTCATGATCACATGATCAGTCTCACTAATTCCATGAATTCAGTATTGAAACCTCAAAGGAAATTATGTTCATGCATTAAAATATTATATATTTTTATTTCTATTTTAATAGTTGTAACATCAACTACAGCAACAACACTGACTCCAGACACCACAGCAAACTCTCCGAATCCAGGTGTGTGTGAACATCATCCTCATTTGATCGACTCGTGGAGTTTTTCTAGAATCAGTTTCTGAATCCTCTCTGGAGTTGTTTGAACAGCTGATCACACATTTTGATCGTTATTAAATGTCAAAGATACGTCATTCTCATCCACACAGTCCTACACAACAGGGGTGTGACGAGACACTTATCTCACGGGACGGGGAGAGATACAAGAACGAGTCGAGACCAGATTTTTGCACAATATTTTATGGAAACACTCAATGACAAAAATTCATGAATGGAAAAAAAGTTTGCAGGTTCATTCTGAAATGTTTTAACTAATAATCTTGGATTGAAAGCCTGTAAAAGTTTTCATCACAAACTCAACTGACTGGCTTTTGTCCTGTATGATTTAACATGAGTCTCTTCAGACCTTCCTGTACATTTATGAGCTTCCAGAACTTCTGATTGAGGCTGTGTGTGACCTCCAAACTGAACTCATTCACACAAGTTGAACATAGAAATAAAAACAGTATAAATAGCACAAATAAATAACAGCTTTTTCTTATTAACCCCTTATATATTGGCAACGGCCATTACATATTTAAAACAGTAATATTAAACCTAAACTAATCTTGACAAACTATATATCATTTGAAAGCTTACAATCTCTAGTTTACATATTTGGTGACTGATTTTCAGAATAAATTACAGAGAACCCAGAATTTATCAATTTGCAACAAGATTATTTTTCATACTCTTAAGGCGTGTTCAGACCTTTATTTTGAAATAGTGATGAACATGAAAAATCATGAAAGAATGGTAGAAACCTCAGTTTGTTTTCATGCCAAGAGTTCAAAAGATAGCATCCATTCAATTCTTTTTTTTAAAAAGGTCTGAAAATGTTTTAAATATAAATAAATAAATAATAGATTCACCATTTGTGATGTGGCAGCGAGCTATAATGCACATGCGTGATCTTCTTGTGTTTCTTAGAGGTTGAATTCATTTCAAAATCTGCCAAACTTCCAATACTACTTCTGAATAGGGTGTCTACTACATAAATTGTATGAAAATTGTAAAAATAATGGTTCAGATCACTCAAACAACATATGGAAATGGAGGCGCCCTTATATGGGCAGTAATGTCAACTAGTGGAAAAGTTTGGTACTGCGCCTGTTATGAACTGCTCCGAGACGAGGTTTTAGATCCAAACGCAGCTTTATTGTATGGGGCAATCCAGAGGCGTAATCCAATGTATAGGCAAGGGTCATACACAGACAGGCAGTCAAACAAAGAAACAAACAAACAAACAAAACAGGCAGGGACCAGAGGCAAGAGAGTAATCCAGGGACCAGAGGCGAGAGAGTAATCCAGGGACCAGAGGATGATATCCAAAAACCAAATGACAAAAACCAGGGAAAATGCTCGGAATTGCAGTGAAACACTAGACAAGACTTCGCAGTGAGTGAATGAATGAACAAGGTATAAATAGACAGACTAACAGGATGAGACACAGGTGAAATGCATTCAGTGAATGAGGTACAGGTGAATGTGATCAGTGACAAGTGATGATGAGTCCGGGCAGAGAATGATGGGAGATGTAGTCTGTGAGTGAATGATTATAGTCTTGATGTGGAGTGCCCTCAGGTGGCTCTCAAGGGCACTCCAGCTGGTGACCGTTACATAGCCCCCCCTTTAAGGAGCGGATTCCAGACGCTCCAAAAACTGTCCAGGAGGGAGGTGGAGCGGAGGCGGACCCGGGGGCGGGATGGAGGGCCAGGCCCGTGGAG
This sequence comes from Phoxinus dragarum, assembly GCA_033366665.1. Classification (NCBI taxonomy): domain Eukaryota; kingdom Metazoa; phylum Chordata; class Actinopteri; order Cypriniformes; family Leuciscidae; genus Phoxinus; species Phoxinus dragarum. The sequence continues at coordinate 2,292 of JARPMJ010003173.1, forward strand.
CAGAAGATGGCCTGGAGCAGGCTGTGCAGGCGACCAGGGCGGAGCCGGCTGTGCAGGGCGACCAGGGCGGAGCCGGCTGTGCAGGCGACCGGGGCGGAGCCGGCTGTGCAGGCGACCAGGGCGGAGCCGGCTTTGCAGGCGACCAGGGCGGAGCTGGCTGTGCAGGAACAGATTCAGGTTCAGGCTTAAGCACGGATTCAGTCTCGGTGGGACGAGACTCTGGATCGGCTGACGTGACGTGAAGCTCAGTCTCTGGAACAGGCACAGTCTCAGGAACAGGAAACGTGGCGACGACCCTCGGGTCCGAGGGCTCAGGCAATGTGGCGGCGGCCATCTTGTCCGGAGACACTGGCTCGGTGGCGGCCATCTGGTCCAAGGGCTCAGGCGACGTGGCGGCGGCCATTTTGTCTAGAGAGACTGGCTCGGAGGTGGCGGCCATCTGGTCCAAAGGCTCAGGCGACGTGGCGGCGGCCATCTTGTCCGGAGACAAAGGCGTAAGGGCAGTCTTGGTGGGACGAGACTCTTGAACGGCCTCTGGCTGGGCAGACGTGACGTGAAGCTCTGGCTCGGTAGGACTGACGTGAAGCTCTGGCGCTGGCTCGGCAGGACTGACGTGAAGCTCTGGCTCTGGCTCGGCAGGACTGACGTGAAGCTCTGGCTCTGGCTCGGCAGGACTGACGTGAAGCTCTGGCTCTGGCTCGGCAGGACTGACGTGAAGCTCTGGCTCTGGCTCGGCAGGACTGACGTGAAGCTCTGGCTCTGGCTCGGCAGGACTGACGTGAAGCTCTGGCTCTGGCTCGGCAGGACTGACGTGAAGCTCTGGCTCTGGCTCGGCAGGACTGACGTGATGCGTAGGCTCGGCAGGACGAAACCCTAGAACAATAGCCCTCTTGGCAGCGCGTGCAGACATAAGCGGGGGATCGGCCACGCTGGAAACCGGTCCTGTACGTCCATAGACCGATCCAGTGGCTGGCTTGATGGTTGGAAAGACATGACGATTCTCAGGCGAGACGTGAACTGACTCTGGCTGGGCAGACTGGACGTGGAGTTGTGAAGACCCTGGAGTGGACGCGGCCAGCGGTGAGGGCTCTGGGAGTACTGTGAGCTTGCAGGGTGTTTCATCAGCCAAGCTCACAATAAATGCCGTACCGCTCAAGGAGAGGGCCAGGTCGACATACCCTTCTAGGGTCCAGCCGGTATAGTCCTCCGGCATAAATTGAGCAACGTCATCATCCAGCCCGCTCAAAAACAGGTCCATGAGCTGGGTGTCATTTAACGTTCCCAGATGACAGCAAGACAAAAAGTCCCTCGCATACCTCTCAATAGGCTGGCCATCTTGGAACACCGAAGAAAGGAACTTCCTCAGGCCTGGTTGCTAACAACTGCTGGATCCATCTTGTGGCGAAGTCTTCTGTTATGAACTGCTCCGAGACGAGGTTTTAGATCCAAACGCAGCTTTATTGTATGGGGCAATCCAGAGGCGTAATCCAATGTATAGGCAAGGGTCATACACAGACAGGCAGTCAAACAAAGAAAAAAAACAAACAAACAAAACAGGGAGGGACCAGAGGCAAGAGAGTAATCCAGGGACCAGAGGCGAGAGAGTAATCCAGGGACCAGAGGCGAGAGAGTAATCCAGGGACCAGAGGCGAGAGAGTAATCCAGGGACCAGAGGATATCCAAAAACCAAATGACAAAAACCAGGGAAAACGCTCGGAATTGCAGTGAAACACTAGACAAGACTTCGCAGTGAGTGAATGAATGAACAAGGTATAAATAGACAGACTAACAGGATGAGACACAGGTGAAATGCATTCAGTGAATGAGGTACAGGTGAATGTGATCAGTGACAAGTGATGATGAGTCCGGGCAGAGAATGATGGGAGATGTAGTCTGTGAGTGAATGATTATAGTCTTGATGTGGAGTGCCCTCAGGTGGCTCTCAAGGGCACTCCAGCTGGTGACCGTTACAGCGCCCAAACTAAATCTCACTGAAAGCTTATTTTTTGAGATATCAACCTGAAATTTGAAACACAACTTGTTCAGATTTTTGGCTTTGATTTTTTAGCATTTTTAGAGTCCTCCGGGTTTTGAAAATATAAATTTTATATAAAATATGAATAATTAAATGTTTAACATTGTAAATTTTCATAAACTCAAACTTCTATAAAAAAATTTCTGTTTAACTTTCTTGATTTATTTCACTTCTACTAAAATCTGCCAAATGTATTCTTTAAAAAGACCAATCTTACATCTATAGATTCCAAAATATTCTTAATTACAACCATTTAAGTTCGGAATGTGCATTTTCATGTATTAAAAAAAGGTTGTGCTGCTTAAGGGGTTAAGTCTTAAATTACGTTCAAAAAATAAGTGCAAGTGCAACCATAAACAAAGTTCTGTAGTCCACAGACTCTCTATAATCGTTGTGAAATTGCTGTAATGGCAGTTATAGGGTTAATGCAGTGAGTTCGGGAAAGGCCGGGTAGAGAGAAACGAATTAAATTAGCGAGCGAGCGAGGCTGGTGCGTTTGTATTCAGATGTTTAGCGTTTCGACCTCCGATTAAAAGTTCAGGAACGGACTGGAGTTCAACCTCCCTTGTCTTTCGTTCTTCAGACGTTACACTACTCTCTCAATATTCAAAGTGCAAAGAGAGACTACACAGTCCACAGATAGGCTTGATAGCTCTGTTGCGCAGCGAATCCTCCGCCATCGTCACGCGATCAGTGAACTGGGATTGCTACTGCAGTCTGCCGACTCGTGCTGGAGGAGCAGAGCAGACGTTTACAATAGTTTACAATGGTTTTTATTCTTAGAAAAACAGCTGAACGACCTCAGAGGCAGTGACGCGGTGGGCACCGTAATGTAATGTGAATGTAGCGGTGACATATTATATGCTAATTCCACCTTCACGCTCCGTCATGGCGATATCACGAGAGTTTTCACTCGACGAGAGATCTCGTCACATTCTAGTCTCGCGAGATCTCGTCACACACGAGATCTCGTCACACCGCTACTAGTGAACTATGGAGACAGATTAGAATCATTAATAATTCACGCAGAAAACCTGATTTACACATGCGTAGACAATTTCACATGCATGAAACCTAATTCACGTACACACAAAAAAAATTCACGTGCGTGGAAAAAATGTTTCCCCACAAAAAACCAATTCACATGCGCAAAATACATTTATATATTCATAAAATACATTTCACAAATGCAAAACACAATTCGTAGATATACAACTGTGTGCAAAAACCTTTGAGTGTTTAAAATGTACGAGTTTATCCCTGAATGTGGACGTGCAATCGTCATTCACGTGTGAATCGCCTCGGATGTGTGTGTGTGTGTTTTTGAGACTTTCCTGGCAGAGCTCTTGACCCATGCGGGTCAGTCGTACTCTTTAGCCAATCAGATGCGAGCTTACCATTCAACCAATCATATATGGAATCCCCTGAGAGTGCATTCGAGGAGCACGGGTCTGCGCACCATTTGCGCAATACGGATTAATTAGAACGGAGATGAAGCCTCAATGAAGCTTTCAATCCAGCATGGAGAACGAAGAACGGGTACGAGTTTAGTTTATTTAATAAAAGTCTGAGTATACACAGTTTATCGTTTACTCCAGGGGTGCCCAATCCTGCTCCTGGCGATCGACTGCCCTGCACAGTTCATCTCCAACCCTAATCAAACACACCTGAAGCAACCAATTATTAGGCTTGTTTGAGATGCGCCTTGCCTCGCCTGAAATGTAGTCGAGAGTAGCCGGCTGCAGTGAGGGGAGGAGTGAAAAAAGTGCAGGCAAGCCGGACAGTTCTCTCTTCTCACAGTGGATCTGACACCTGTGAGATCAAAGATGGATATCGCGGGATTCACGGGATTCACGCTCGTGCACAGTGTTGCTAATAAACTGGATGTAATTTAAGTTCTGTTGCTTAAATATGAAAATAAATATAATGAACAAGACACCCAAATCACTTGTTAGGCTATATAATCCCATTCCAAATACGTGTTTATCAATCTTTTTTTTTCTTTAATACATGTGTTTATATATTTATATATATATATTAATTACATAATCACATATTCCATATAGAGATCGCACTGTCAGAGAGTTTGGGAATATTCACAGATCATTTATACACATAAAACATGATATCAGAGTTTTAATATCAAACATTTTAAAAGAGAACATTACATCATGGTTGTTTAAACCAATGAGCATTAAGCTGTGTCGTCAGCAAGTCGTTTCCCATCATGCTTTTGATCCGCGCAGTCGGTGGAGAGCAACTGCGTGCAACTGCAGAATCCGACAGGTGTGCCTTGCGCTCGCGAGAGATTTTTGACATACGTCAGCATGATATCAGAGCCAGGCGGAACGCAGTCGGACACATTTCTAACCGGCATGCATCTCGCGGTGATCACCGGTGATCGGTTCTGCGCAGATTTTGCTCATGTCAAACAAGCCTAAGGTCTTCAGAGAACGTCAGGATCACTTGAAAATTAAAGGCAGGTGTGTTTGATTAGGGTTGGAGATGAACTGTGCAGGACAGTAGTGGTGGGCAGATCGAGGCTTCGTGAAGCAATGAAACAGTTGAACCAAATGGTCCATATTGTGTCGAGGCTTCGAATCAATCAGACACCGTCTCCACGGTGACACCTAGTGGTCACTTGCAGGTGTTGATCCTGAAACAACCTTGACGAGCCATTAAAAAATGTGGTTGTTTGTATTTTTGTATTTTTCTAATATGTGACGCTTGTAACCTATAGGCTCATCACTGTGCATAATGTTATTTTGGTCCTGCAAAATGAATATCAATAAAGGAAATCAAGCCACAATGTCTCACTTTTTTAGAGATTTTTATTCAGAAATATTAATTTCTCTGCTGTGGAAGGACTTAGCTTACTTCTTTTTTTACAGATAATTTCTCCAGCCTTTGAAAAAATCCTCTCACAAGGGACACTTGTTGCTGGCATGCAAAGATATTTTTTAGCTAGGACATACAAATGAGGAAAGATTACTGCTCTCTCTTTCCAGTAAGTTAGTGGATCATGAGTTCTGGGCATCTATCTATCCAATCTATCTATCTATATGAATCTATCTATGTACCTAGATATGTATCTATAATCTATCTATGTATTTATATATGTAGGCTATCTATAAACTATCTATAGCCTATATGTATCTATCTATTAATCTAGCTGTCTATATTTATATCTATCTATCTATTGATGTGTCACTATGTAGGCTATACTCTGTCTCTAGCCTATCAGTCAATGTGTTGTGTAAATTTAAATGTAAGCCTAGCCTATAGCTAACTAATCAAATCGCACTATGTCACTATGTCACCAAAAATCCGCTATCTCAAAATCAAACTGTAAACGATAAACCGTGTATACTCAGACTTTTATTAAATAAACTAAACTCGTACCCGTTCTTCGTTCTCCATGCTGGATTGAAAGCTTCATTGAGGCTTCATTTCCGTTCTAATTAATCCGTATTGCGCAAATGGTGCGCAGAACCGTGCTCCTCGAATGCACTCTCAGGGGATTCCATATATGATTGGTTGAATGGTAAGCTCGCATCTGATTGGCTAAAGAGTACGACTGACCCGCATGGGTCAAGAGCTCTGCCAGGAAAGTCTCAAAAACACACACACACACATCCGAGGCGATTCACACGTGAATGACGATTGCACGTCCACATTCAGGGATAAACTCGTACATTTTAAACACTCAAAGGTTTTTGCACACAGTTGTATATCTACGAATTGTGTTTTGCATTTGTGAATGTATTTTATGAATATATAAATTTATTTTGCGCATGTGAATTGTTTTTTGTGGGGAAACATTTTTTCCACGCACGTGAATTTTTTTTTGTGTGTACGTGAATTAGGTTTCATGCATGTGAAATTGTCTACGCATGTGTAAATCAGGTTTTCTGCGTGAATTATTAATGATTCTAATCTGTCTCCATAGTGAACACACGAGGTACAGTCTGTTAGTGTGCTGATGCTTTCAGCACATATAAACAATCTGCAATACTTGTATTAGTATCAGTATTAATATTACTCTTATATTGAGTATCTGATATTGTTTGTGTCGTTGCTGTATTTTTAGTGGAAGCTTTAAGATAATAAACACTTGCTGAACTATGAAGTGACAACAGTATCTCAGAGGACCATCACTGTAATAATCTCTGACTGAAACTTACTGAACTTTATATAAAATCATCATCACAAGCACCAATTTATTTTTGGTCAATGGCGATAGTCATTCTCCTCCTGACAGCTTGAGACTGAAGTAAGAAGATAATGATGACAGACTCGTGCACATATTCCTCATTTCTGTGATGTGAAGCTCGAGTATTATGTGATGCTGATGTTGTGTATATGTGGCATTATGTGTTGAACTGAACTAACAGACGTGATCCACAGATCCAGGAGAAACTGAAGTCAGTGTGAATGCTGGATTATTATACAGAGGTACGACACGTTCATTTATACTGACAGCTTTATAACATTAAACTATCAGTCAGTCTGTAAATGCTTCATCAATAACTGTTGATAGTTGAAGACCCTGGACTTCAGTCATGTCCAGTTTCTCTTCTTCCTCTCATGTTTCCTGCAGTGATCGTGACTATTGTTGAGATCGCAGTGTTTGCTGCTCCTACTGTGATTCTTCTTCAGATCATCTGTGCAAGAAGAGCTGGTGAGTTTGAGCATCACACAATCTGATCATTCACACTCATCTGAACATCTGCAGTCATGATAAAACACACACGAGAGGACATGCTTTTATTTTGAGTTATACGAGAGGACAGTCTATGCTTTTATTTTGAATTATAGGAGAGGACAGTCAATGCTTTTATTTTGAATTATACGAGAGGACAGTCAATGCTTTTATTTTGAATTATACGAGAGGACAGTCAATGCTTTTATTTTGAATTATACGAGAGGACAGTCAATGCTTTTATTTTGAGTTATACGAGAGGGCAGTCAATGCTTTTATTTTGAGTTATACGAGAGGTCAGTCAATGCTTTTATTTTGAGTTATACGAGAGGACAGTCAAAGCTTTTATTTTGAGTTATACGAGAGGACAGTCAATGCTTTTATTTTGAGTTATACGAGAGGACAGTCAAAGCTTTTATTTTGAATTATACGAGAGGACAGTCAATGCTTTTATTTTGAGTTATACGAGAGGACAGTCAATGCTTTTATTTTGAGTTATACGAGATGACAGTCAATGCTTTTATTTTGAATTATACGAGAGGACAGTCAATGCTTTTATTTTGAGTTATACGAGAGGACAGTCGATGCTTTTATTTTGAGTTATACGAGAGGACAGTCAATGCTTTTATTTTGAATTATACGAGAGGACAGTCAATGCTTTTATTTTGAGTTATACGAGAGGACAGTAAATGCTTTTATTTTGAGTTATACGAGAGGACAGTCAATGCTTTTATTTTGAATTATACGAGAGGACAGTCAATGCTTTTATTTTGAGTTATACGAGAGGACAGTCAATGCTTTTATTTTGAGTTATACGAGAGGTCAGTCAATGCTTTTATTTTGAGTTATACGAGAGGACAGTCAATGCTTTTATTTTGAGTTATATGAGAGGACAGTCGATGCTTTTATTTTGAGTTATTCGAGAGGTCAGTCAATGCTTTTATTTTGAGTTATACGAGAGGTCAGTCAATGCTTTTATTTTGAGTTATACGAGAGGACAGTCAATGCTTTTATTTTGAGATATACGAGAGGACAGTCAATGCTTTTATTTTGAGTTATATGAGAGGACAGTCAATGCTTTTATTTTGAGTTATACGAGAGGACAGTCAATGCTTTTATTTTGAGTTATACGAGAGGACAGTCAATACTTTTATTTTGAGTTATACGAGAGGGCAGTCAATGCTTTTATTTTGAGTTATACGAGAGGACAGTCAATGCTTTTATTTTGAGTTATACGAGAGGACAGTCAATACTTTTATTTTGAGTTATACGAGAGGACAGTCAATGCTTTTATTTTGAGATATACGAGAGGACAGTCAATGCTTTTATTTTGAATTATACGAGAGGACCGTCAATGCTTTTATTTTGAGTTATATGAGAGGACAGTCAATGCTTTTATTTTGAGTTATATGAGAGGACAGTCAATGCTTTTATTTTGAGATATACGAGAGGACAGTCAATGCTTTTATTTTGAATTATACGAGAGGTCAGTCAATACTTTTATTTTGAGTTATACGAGAGGACAGTCAATGCTTTTATTTTGAGTTATATGAGAGGACAGTCAATGCTTTTATTTTGAGTTATACGAGAGGACAGTCAATGCTTTTATTTTGAGTTATACGAGAGGACAGTCAATGCTTTTATTTTGAATTATACGAGAGGACAGTCAATGCTTTTATTTTGAGTTATACGAGAGGACAGTCAATGCTTTTATTTTGAGTTATACGAGAAGACAGTCAATGCTTTTATTTTGAGTTATACGAGAGGACAGTCAATGCTTTTATTTTGAGTTATACGAGAGGACAGTCAATGCTTTTATTTTGAGTTATACGAGAGGACAGTCAATGCTTTTATTTTGAGTTATACGAGACGTCAGTCAATGCTTTTATTTTGAGTTATACGAGAGGACAGTCAATGCTTTTATTTTGAATTATACGAGAGGACAGTCAATGCTTTTATTTTGAGTTATACGAGAGGACAGTCAATGCTTTTATTTTGAGTTATACGAGAGGACAGTCAATGCTTTTATTTTGAATTATACGAGAGGACTGTCAATGCTTTTATTTTGAGTTATACGAGAGGACAGTCAATGCTTTTATTTTGAGTATATGAGAGGACAGTCAATGCTTTTATTTTGAATTATACGAGAGGACAGTCAATGCTTTTATTTTGAGTTATATGAGAGGACAGTCAATGCTTTTATTTTGAGTTATATGAGAGGACAGTCAATGCTTTTATTTTGAGTTATTCGAGAGGTCAGTCAATGCTTTTATTTTGAGTTATACGAGAGGACAGTCAATACTTTTATTTTGAGTTATACGAGAGGACAGTCAATACTTTTATTTTGAATTATACGAGAGGACAGTCAATGCTTTTATTTTGAATTATACGAGAGGACAGTCAATGCTTTTATTTTGAGTTATATGAGAGGACAGTCAATGCTTTTATTTTGAGTTATATGAGAGGACAGTCAATGCTTTTATTTTGAGTTATTCGAGAGGTCAGTCAATGCTTTTATTTTGAGTTATACGAGAGGACAGTCAATACTTTTATTTTGAGTTATACGAGAGGACAGTCAATACTTTTATTTTGAGTTATATGAGAGGACAGTCAATGCTTTTATTTTGAGTTATATGAGAGGACAGTCAATGCTTTTATTTTGAGTTATTCGAGAGGTCAGTCAATGCTTTTATTTTGAGTTATACGAGAGGACAGTCAATACTTTTATTTTGAGTTATACGAGAGGACAGTCAATACTTTTATTTTGAATTATACGAGAGGACAGTCAATGCTTTTATTTTGAGTTATACGAGAGGACAGTCAATGCTTTTATTTTGAGTTATACGAGAGGACAGTCAATACTTTTATTTTGAGTTATACGAGAGGACCGTCAATGCTTTTATTTTGAATTATACGAGAGGACAGTCAATGCTTTTATTTTGAGTTATACGAGAGGACAATGCTTTTATTTTGAGTTATTCGAGAGGTCAGTCAATGCTTTTATTTTGAGTTATACGAGAGGTCAGTCAATGCTTTTATTTTGAGTTATACGAGAGGTCAGTCAATGCTTTTATTTTGAGTTATACGAGAGGACCGTCAATGCTTTTATTTTGAATTATACAAGAGGACAGTCAATGCTTTTATTTTGAGTATATGAGAGGACCGTCAATGCTTTTATTTTGAATTATACGAGAGGACCGTCAATGCTTTTATTTTGAATTATACGAGAGGACAATGCTTTTATTTTGAGTTATTCGAGAGGTCAGTCAATGCTTTTATTTTGAGTTATACGAGAGGACAATGCTTTTATTTTGAGTTATACGAGAGGACAATGCTTTTATTTTGAGTTATTCGAGAGGTCAGTCAATGCTTTTATTTTGAGTTATACGAGAGGACAATGCTTTTATTTTGAGTTATTCGAGAGGTCAGTCAATGCTTTTATTTTGAGTTATACGAGAGGACAATGCTTTTATTTTGAGTTATTCGAGAGGTCAGTCAATGCTTTTATTTTGAGTTATACGAGAGGTCAGTCAATGCTTTTATTTTGAGTTATACGAGAGGTCAGTCAATGCTTTTATTTTGAGTTATACGAGAGGACCGTCAATGCTTTTATTTTGAATTATACAAGAGGACAGTCAATGCTTTTATTTTGAGTTATACGAGAGGACCGTCAATGCTTTTATTTTGAATTATACGAGAGGACCGTCAATGCTTTTATTTTGAATTATACGAGAGGTCACTCAATGCTTTTATTTTGAGTTATTCGAGAGGTCAGTCAATGCTTTTATTTTGAGTTATACGAGAGGTCAGTCAATGCTTTTATTTTGAGTTATACGAGAGGTCAGTCAATGCTTTTATTTTGAGTTATACGAGAGGGCAGTCAATGCTTTTATTTTGAGTTATACGAGAGGTCAGTCAATGCTTTTATTTTGAGTTATACGAGAGGACAGTCAATGCTTTTATTTTGAGTTATATGAGAGGACAGTCAATGCTTTTATTTTGAGTTATTCGAGAGGTCAGTCAATGCTTTTATTTTGAGTTATACGAGAGGACAGTCAATACTTTTATTTTGAGTTATACGAGAGGACAGTCAATACTTTTATTTTGAATTATACGAGAGGACAGTCAATGCTTTTATTTTGAGTTATACGAGAGGACAGTCAATGCTTTTATTTTGAGTTATACGAGAGGACAGTCAATACTTTTATTTTGAGTTATACGAGAGGACCGTCAATGCTTTTATTTTGAATTATACGAGAGGACCGTCAATGCTTTTATTTTGAGTTATACGAGAGGACAATGCTTTTATTTTGAGTTATTCGAGAGGTCAGTCAATGCTTTTATTTTGAGTTATACGAGAGGTCAGTCAATGCTTTTATTTTGAGTTATACGAGAGGTCAGTCAATGCTTTTATTTTGAGTTATACGAGAGGACCGTCAATGCTTTTATTTTGAATTATACAAGAGGACAGTCAATGCTTTTATTTTGAGTATATGAGAGGACCGTCAATGCTTTTATTTTGAATTATACGAGAGGACAATGCTTTTATTTTGAGTTATTCGAGAGGTCAGTCAATGCTTTTATTTTGAGTTATACGAGAGGACAATGCTTTTATTTTGAGTTATACGAGAGGACAATGCTTTTATTTTGAGTTATTCGAGAGGTCAGTCAATGCTTTTATTTTGAGTTATACGAGAGGACAATGCTTTTATTTTGAGTTATTCGAGAGGTCAGTCAATGCTTTTATTTTGAGTTATACGAGAGGACAATGCTTTTATTTTGAGTTATTCGAGAGGTCAGTCAATGCTTTTATTTTGAGTTATACGAGAGGTCAGTCAATGCTTTTATTTTGAGTTATACGAGAGGTCAGTCAATGCTTTTATTTTGAGTTATACGAGAGGACCGTCAATGCTTTTATTTTGAATTATACAAGAGGACAGTCAATGCTTTTATTTTGAGTTATACGAGAGGACCGTCAATGCTTTTATTTTGAATTATACGAGAGGACCGTCAATGCTTTTATTTTGAATTATACGAGAGGTCACTCAATGCTTTTATTTTGAGTTATTCGAGAGGTCAGTCAATGCTTTTATTTTGAGTTATACGAGAGGTCAGTCAATGCTTTTATTTTGAGTTATACGAGAGGTCAGTCAATGCTTTTATTTTGAGTTATACGAGAGGGCAGTCAATGCTTTTATTTTGAGTTATACGAGAGGTCAGTCAATGCTTTTATTTTGAGTTATACGAGAGGTCAGTCAATGCTTTTATTTTGAATTATATGAGAGGACAGTCAATGCTTTTATTTTGAGTTATACGAGAGGACAGTCAATGCTTTTATTTTGAGTTATACGAGAGGTCAGTCAATGCTTTTATTTTGAATTATACGAGAGGACAGTCAATGCTTTTATTTTGAGTTATACGAGAGGTCAGTCAATGCTTTTATTTTGAGTTATACGAGAGGACAGTCAGTGCTTTTATTTTGAGTTATACGAGAGGTCAGTCAATGCTTTTATTTTGAATTATACGAGAGGACAGTCAATGCTTTTATTTTGAGTTATACGAGAGGACAGTCAATGCTTTTATTTTGAGTTATACGAGAGGACAGTCAATGCTTTTATTTTGAGTATATGAGAGGACAGTCAATGCTTTTATTTTGAATTATACGAGAGGACAGTCAATGCTTTTATTTTGAGTTATACGAGAGGTCAGTCAATGCTTTTATTTTGAATTATACGAGAGGACAGTCAATGCTTTTATTTTGAGTATATGAGAGGACAGTCAATGCTTTTATTTTGAATTATACGAGAGGACAGTCAATCCTTTTATTTTGAGTTATATGAGAGGACAGTCAATGCTTTTATTTTGAGTTATATGAGAGGACAGTCAATGCTTTTATTTTGAGTTATTCGAGAGGTCAGTCAATGCTTTTATTTTGAGTTATACGAGAGGTCAGTCAATACTTTTATTTTGAATTATACGAGAGGACAGTCAATGCTTTTATTTTGAGTTATACGAGAGGACAGTCAATACTTTTATTTTGAGTTATACGAGAGGACCGTCAATGCTTTTATTTTGAATTATACGAGAGGACCGTCAATGCTTTTATTTTGAATTATACGAGAGGTCACTCAATGCTTTTATTTTGAGTTATTCGAGAGGTCAGTCAATGCTTTTATTTTGAGTTATACGAGAGGTCAGTCAATGCTTTTATTTTGAGTTATACAAGAGGACAGTCAATGCTTTTATTTTGAATTATACTAGAGGACCGTCAATGTTTTTATTTTGAATTATGCGAGAGGACCGTCAATGCTTTTATTTTGAGTTATTCGAGAGGTCAGTCAATGCTTTTATTTTGAGTTATACAAGAGGACAGTCAATGCTTTTATTTTGAATTATACTAGAGGACCGTCAATGTTTTTATTTTGAATTATGCGAGAGGACCGTCAATGCTTTTATTTTGAGTTATACGAGAGGTCAGTCAATGCTTTTATTTTGAGTTATACGAGAGGACAGTCAATACTTTTATTTTGAGTTATACGAGAGGACAGTCAATGCTTTTATTTTGAATTATACGAGAGGACAGTCAATATTTTTATTTTGAATTATACGAGAGGACAGTCAATGCTTTTATTTTGAATTATACGAGAGGACAGTCAATGCTTTTATTTTGAGTTATACGAGAGGACAGTCGATGCTTTTATTTTGAATTATACGAGAGGACAGTCAATGCTTTTATTTTGCAGGGAGGAAGGACTCGAGACCCCCAGAGGAAATAGAGATGCCTGCAATATTACAATAAAATACTGGTGAGTTTTGAGCAAATCTGCAAAAATATTTTAAATAGCAAAAATCGTACAGATGATTGTTTATTGTTTTATTTTCTTCTTCTCAGAAAACAAAGAAAAAACTCTGATCATCCTGAAGAAATAGTGACACCAAGTGTAGATTATTATAATTTTTTTTTTTTTTTTTTTTTACAAATAAAAGGCCAGATTCATTTTCATTTAAATCCCAGTCAACACGTTGATCTCACAGTGATCTCTCCATATGATCAGAATGTGAGTCACAGTGAGCTAAAAGTGTAACTCACACTCACTGTGTGCTGATATTATGGCCACAATATGAGCTCAGCCCAGATAGAAATGTTATTGGACATGAACTTCATCGTTTAGACGTCAAATTTTGGTTGAAAATTAAAATTGGGTTGATATCTAAACATTTGATGTCAGACTCCAACTTCATTAATCAACTCCACAAACATCATTACCAGCTTCACTTATTACTCACCAGATTGAGTTTATTTCTATGGGGTTAGAATTGTATTCAAATAAATAGATTAATATTCACAAATGAATGTAAAGAGTTTCACAAACAAGTATAAAATTCACAAATAAATAAAATGAGATTTGCAAATAATAAAATATTTACAAATGTTTTATTTTACAAACACAACTCTGCCTGGCATTTATTTGTGAACCGCTTTCTGTGCATTTGTAAATCGCTGCACGCATCTGTGGATTTTGAAACACTTCTAGCGTCGACGTCAGGACAAATCCACAAATAAGTGGACTCCACCCACACGTTTCCTCAAGCCAATCAGATAACGGCCACATTGAGCTGGCCAATCGTAGCACGTTCTCACTACAACCAATCACATTTACATTTATGCATTTGGTAAACGCTTTTATCCAAAGCGACTTACATTGCATTATCCTATACATTTATACATAGGTATGTGCAATCTCCTGGGATCCAACCCACAACCTTGCGTTGTTAACACGATGCTCTTACTGGCGATCTTGCTCTGAAATAACTTTGCTCCTTCATCAGTCGTCTCAAATAAGAAGTGTAGCCTACGCGTAAGGCCCATAAAATTGCTACAGCAAAATTTTTTATACAATTTTGATTTTGTTAGAATTAGACGATTAGACTGTGTATCAAGCCAAGCCACAATTTTTATGAGCCTTGGAAAAAGGCAGAGAAACCCCGCTTTACATCTCGGTTATGGGAACAATGTGCAAATGTCCAGTGTAGACAGTATCATATGAATCTTCAAGGAGCCAGCACCAGTCAATATAAGTACGATTATGCAGACAGTTCATATCTGAAGATAAGAAAACAGACGTCACGTGGGGAAAACTGTTAACATTTCAAACACGCTAGTTTTAACCACACAAACAGTTCAGCTCAATTTAAACCAAGTGCCCAAAGATTATTAATGCTCCTTTCAAGGGTGCAATAATCAGTTCCCGCCCAGAGTGTAAAGCCAACCGTGATTGGTTGTAGTGAGAACGTGCTACGATTGGCCAGCTCAATGTGGCCGTTATCTGATTGGCTTGAGGAAACGGTGGGTGGAGTCCACTTATTTGTGGATTTGTCCTGACGTCGACGCTAGAAGTGTTTCAAAATCCACAGATGCGTGCAGCGATTTACAAATGCACAGAAAGCGGTTCACAAATAAATGCCAGGCAGAGTTGTGTTTGTAAAATAATAAAACATTTGTAAATATATTTTTTTTTTATTTGCAAATCTCATATGAATTTTATACATTTTTGTGAAACTTGTGAACTATTTGTGAATATTAATCTATTTATTTGGAATAATGCAACAATTTTAACCCCATATATTTCTGTCATATGTGTGGAAAAGTTCTTATTGAGATTATCAGAGGTTTAGATGTTGATGATTTATTGACATTAATAGTTTGGTTTGGTGTCACCATTATGGTGATGAGTGTGTGCTTTAGTTGGGCAGTTTGACTCTTGATGTTTTAATTTTAGTTTTTCTCCGGCTGCTGGAACTGTGTGTTATGGCAAGAACAGTGAGAGATCATGTGATCAGATGATGTCATCTTCTTGATGATGAGGATAACGATATAATCATCATGGGGGGCGCGCAAGATGGCGACCGGTGAGGAGGTAGTTTTGAGAAGCTGAGGAGAAAGTTTGTTCCTTCACCTCATATCGTTCTTTTTTGTTTAAAAATTGACCAATCGGACATCTAAATGTAAGATCTTATTATTTACCAGATAATTAACACGGATATAGTTGCTGTAATTACTTTTAAAGCTGTAACCAGAGAGACTGCATTGAATGGCGGAAAAACGAAAAGAGAGGGAGAGTAAAGTCAAAGGAAAAAGCCTAACAAAGTCGCTGACAAAGATGACGAACAAAGATGATGAAATGCACATTTGCGGGACTGACATTCAAACAGTGCACGCATATGTAGTGCAAGGCGCTACAGTTGCTTTACCGGATTCAATGCCCAACACTCCTGATCCGAAAAAAAGTAAAACTGAACCATCCCTGTCTGAAATTCAGGAAAACATCATGCGATGCATAAATGAAAGAGTCAACGGATTAGAGGAGCTCTTAAGGGCAAATACGGTGAGCATTGAAGCTTTAAAGAAAACGACGGAGTTCCTCTTCAATGAAGTAAAGGATGTCAAAGATGACGTGAAAATTTTGAAAAAGGACACGAAGGCGATGCATGAGGTCAGTGATGCACATAGTAAGAAAATGTCGGAGTTCGATGCCAGGCTTAACGAGGTAGAACGGTACAAGAGAAGATGGAATCTGAGATTGTACGGTCTGGCTGAGCAGATGAGTGAAGATGTTAAGGCACAAGTCGTGGATATCTGTTGTGCAATTCTTCCAGAGCTTGCCACCAAAATACAACAAGATGTAGATACAGTACATCGGCTCGGAAGAAAACTTGAAGGAAATGCCATGAGAGGGAGAACTGTCATCATCCAGTTTGTATCCAGATCCTTACGAGACATGCTTTGGAAAGCGGCGAAAACCAGCACCTACCTGAGGTCCAAGGAGCTACGGTTTGGAGAGGATTTAACGACTATGGACAAAGCCATCCGCAGGCAACTGTGGCCAAAGGTGGAGGCGGCTCGGCAGGTAGGGAAGAAGGCTTACTTCGTCGGCGTACGAGCCTTCGTTGATGGAAAGGAAATACCTCCCTAAAGATTGAATATGTTTACGCGCATAACTCTTGATAAAGAACTACAATGGACACGACGCAGTTATAATCAGATTTTTTTGTGACATTTACAGCAGAATATTTATTTTAGTTTACGGACAGAATGGATCTTTGTTGATCGAAATATGTTGCAATTGCACAGCATTGTTTTCGAAAGATGTTGAGTTAGTTTAAGTATTATTAAGGTCAATTTGGGTTGTAAATTCTACTGTTGAGGTGTTGGGAACATGTTTTGTTTCACATTTGTTAAATCTAAAGGTGCTAATTTAGCACATTGGTATCTTTGTCAGTTTTATCTTTAAATGTCAGGGGAATTCGAGATTTGCTAAAAAGGAAAACAGTTTTTTTGTTTTGCAGGAAATTTAAATGTGATTTTTATTATATTCAAGAAACACACGCATCTTTGTCAGATCATAATTTTTGGAAAAGCCAATGGGGGGATGATTTATGGATGTCATATGGGAGTAATCGATCAGCTGGTGTTGCAATATTAAAAGGTACATTTAAGGGGAAAATAATTAAAACTAAAATGCATGATTTAGGTCGATGGGTGATATTGGTTGTAGAAAAGAATGCTGAATTTTTTATTTTGGGGAATATTTACGCAAGTAATTTTACCACACAAAACAAAACTTTATTTTTGAATTTTGAATACCAGATTGAAAAAACAGTGGAACAATATAGCAATGCAAAATTAGTTCTTGGAGGGGATTTTAATACAATATGGGATTCTGAAAAGGATTGTTTTCCACCTCGTCCAAGTAACAGGTCTGTTCTTCCAGAATTGAATAATTTATGTTCTACTTTGGACCTGATTGATATATGGAGACATAAGTATCCAGAAAAGATTCAGTTTACATGGTGTAAAGGAAACCTTTCTCAACAGTCACGTATAGACTATTGGTTAATTTCAAGCAATCTAATAAATTGTGTTAATGAGGTCTCTATAGAGCCGTCTGTTCTTACAGATCACAAAGCTATTTTTCTCTCATTAAATACAACTACATCCAAAGATGAAAAAAAAATTTACATACTGGAAAATGAACCAAAATATATTGACAGATGTGCAGTTTAGAGATAAAGCAAAAGAGATTATCACAGATTGCTGGAAGGAGGCAAATGTAACAAATTTTTTTGGGGTAAATTGGGAATTAATGAAGTATAAAATTAGAACTTTAGCCATAAGGAGAGGAAAGGAAATAGCCAAATATAGAAGAGAAAATGAAGAAAAAATTATACAAGAAATTATAAGCCTTTCTGGGAATTCTAATATAGATCAAGAAAAGAAAAATATATTACTACAACTACAATTAGATTTAGATAAAATATATGAATATAAAGCAAAGGGTGCCTTCATAAGATCAAGAAAGAAATGGTTAGAGGAAGGAGAAAAACATACAAAATATTTTTTTAATATGGAAAAAAGAAATGTAGAACTTGCATCTATGGTCAAACTGAATATTAATGGACAGTTAACAGAAAATTTGAAAGAAATATCAAGAGGTGTGGCTGAATTTTATGGAAAATTGTATTCTTGTGATAACAAATTGAGTAATGCACAGTCATTCTTAGATTCTATTAAAGATGACATCCAAAAGATAAGTGAGTCTTCTATTGAAATGTGCGACCAAGAGATTTCCTTAATTGAAGTATCTCACTGTATTAATAAACTCAAAGACAATAAGTCACCTGGGAATGATGGTTTAATTAGTGAATTTTACAAATATTTTCAAAAAGAATTATCCCCTTTTTTGTTAGCTGTATTTAGAGAAGCTATACAACAAGGTAATTTACCCAATTCAATGAGACTGTCAGGGTTTGAAACACGGAGAGAGATGACGTAAGTTGTAAACACACTTTTATTGAACAATGCAGTTGCGGACACACAGTGGAATGGTAAGTGAGACAGTCTATGGCAAATATGGAGAGTCTTAGCTGAATGATTGATTCCGTGATGTGTATACAGGTGCGGATCCAGGAGAGGGAGTTGAAGAGAGGGAGCCTTGGGGACTGGACTGAGACGAGACGATGGGATCCGAGGAGGAATGCAGGTAAGCTCGGGTAAGTAGCGGGATAGCATAGGAGAGTGTTCACGGTGGGTCTGTGGTCAGGAAATGACGAGATCAGACAACGGAGGTGAGGTGAATGCTGGGTTAAAAAGGGAACTGGTGATGAGTCACAGGTGATGGGAATCAGTAATCAGGGGACTGTGAACGGGTGATTGAAGGAGTGGGAGGAGTCAGTGATGATCTGGGAGGTAATGGATGTGATGTGAAGGAGGAATCCTGACAGTACCCCCCCCCTCCCGAAGCGGCTCTTGACGCCTGTGAAGGATGCTGTCGGCGGCGAGGTTCTACCCCGACCTCTGGGTGCTGGTCGATTGGGATGTTCCTCGTGAAACTGGGAAAGGAGAGTGGGATCCATTACGTCGTCGCGCAGCACCCAAGAACGTTCCCTCCGGCCCGTAATCCTTCCCAGTCAATGAGGTACTCGAGACGGGGGGCCTCGCCGCCTGGAGTCCAAGATGGAACGGATCCTATAGATGGGCTCATCCTCCACAGGCACCGGAGGAGGAGGAGGTACGTCAATGGCAGGTGTATCTGAAGGAAGAGGAAGGACAGGGTCAACGTAAGGTTTTAACAATGACACATGGAAGGATGGAGAGATGCGATACTGCCTTGGGAGTGTAAGTCTGTAGGTGACCTCGTTCAACTGCCTCTCAATGGGGAAAGGTCCAATGAATCGAGGACTCAGCTTACGACATGGCAACTTGAGACGAATGTCCCCTGGTGGACAACCACACCTTCTGCCCAGGCTGATAAGAGGGAGTTGGTGTAGTGTACGACGATCAGCCTGGGTCTTGTGTCTCCTTATTGCCTGTTGGAGATGAACGTGAGCTGAGTCCCAATACCCCCCTCGCTCTGCTGGAACCAGAAGTCGACAGCTGGAACCCTCAGATAACTCCCCAGACCAGGGGGAACAGAGGAGGTTGGTAACCGAGAATGCATTGGAAGGGAGTAAGACCAGTGGTGCTTTGTCGGAGAGAGTTTTGAGCATACTCAGCCCAGGGAAGGTAACGGTTCCAGCTGTCCTGGTACTGGTGGCAGTAGGTCCTTAGAAAGCGACCGATTTCCTGGATCTTGCGTTCAGTCTGGCCATTGGTCTGAGGATGGTATCCGGAAGAGAGACTGACAGTGACCCCGAGGAGCTGAAAGAAGGCACGCCAAACTCTGGAGATGAATTGGGGGACCTCTATCAGAGACGATGTCCTCCGGGATTCCGAAGTTGCGAAAGACTCCCTGGAAGAGGGCTTCGGCGGTTTCCAGAGCAGTCGGCAGTCCTGGTAGAGGGATTAATTTACAGCCCTTAGAGAAACGATCAACGACTACAAGTACCGTGGTGAAACCATCAGATGGAGGAAGGTCGGTCATGAAGTCGATACCGATATGGGACCAAGGACGCTGAGGAATCGGAAGGGGCACCAATTTACCCTCTGGCAGTCTCCTCGGGGTGTTGACAATGGCGCAGACTGAACAACCCTTGACGAACCTTGTTACATCCTCGGAGATGGTTGGCCACCAGTACCGTTGACTGAGAAGCGAGAGGGTACGCTTGCTACCCGGATGTCCAGAGGCCCGGTACGGAGTGAGCTGAGTCCAGAAGAGAAGTTCTTAGATGTTCCGGTACAAAGATACTCCCTTCTGGACCTCCCCGGCGGAGCAGGATGGAGACGGTTTTCTTGGTGGATACGATTGTCAATGTCCCACACACAATCGGACTGAGAAATAAGAGCTGGAGGGAGGATAGGCACAGGTTCACTCTCTTCGTGAGGGACTTGATGAATTCTGGAAAGAGCATCAGCTCTACAATTCTTGCTGCCTGGACGATATGACACCTTGAAGTCGAATCGAGTGAAGAAGAGGGCCCAACGGGCTTGTCTCGGATTTAGTCTACGAGCTTCTCGTAGATACTCCAGGTTTCGATGATCCGTGATGACCTCAAACGGATGGTTAGCTCCCTCCAGCCAGTGTCTCCATTCCTCCAGGGCTAACTTAATAGCCAGTAGCTCACGATTCCCGATATCGTAGTTTAACTCCGCCGGGGGCAAGCTTTTTTGGAGAAGAAGGCACATGGATGAAGTACGGAGAGATCCCCCCTGCCGCTGAGAACAAAACGGCCCCCACTCCTGAGGATGAAGCATCGACTTCCACGATGAATGGCAGATCAGGATTAGGGTGAGTGAGTATTGGAGCAGAAGAGAAGGCTTCCTTGAGCGACTGAAAGGCCTGTAGAGCCGCAGATGATAAGGAACAGAGACTTGGGCCGACCCTTCAGAGCAGTGGTAAGTGGAGAGCTGAGTTGACTGTAGTCTTGAATGAAACGTCGATAGAAGTTGGCGAATCCTAGGAAGCGCTGGAGTTCCTTTACAGTAGATGGTAAGGGCCAGTTTAAAATGGTCTCCACCTTCCTCTGGTCCATCTGGATTCCATCTTGGTTGATGATATAGCCGAGGAATTGAACAGTAGTGATGTTAAACTCGCACTTCTCCAGTTTGAGGAAAAGCTGATGCTCGCGTAGTTTCTGGAGCACTTGAACGACATGATGATGATGTTCAGCCTGGGAAGATGAGTATATAAGTATATCGTCGATGTAGACGATCACGAAGCGATTGAGGAAGGGGCGAAGGATCTCATTTCATATACCCCTGGAAAACTGCTGGAGCATTTGACAGTCCGAAGGGCATCACCTGATATTCATAGTGACCGGAGGGAGTCACGAAGGCGGTCTTCCATTCATCGCCGTGGCGGATACGGATGAGGTTATAGGCGCTTCGAAGGTCTAACTTGGAAAAGATTTGGGCGCCTCGGAGCTGTTCCAGAGCAGCCGGGACCAGAGGAAGAGGATACCGAAACTTCACTGTCTGAGAGTTAAGCTGACGGTAATCGATGCACGGCCGCAAGCCTCCGTCCTTCTTGGCCACGAAGAAGAAGCTCGAAGCGGCAGGGGAGATGGATGGTCGAATGAACTCTTGCTGTAATGCCTCTTCTACGTACTCCTCCATGGCCCTTCTGTTCCGGGATGGACAAAGGATAGATACGGCCCTTAGGTAGAGTTGGACCGAGGGTAGCAAGTCGACTTGCGCAAGTCCCATGGTCGATGTGGTGGTGGTAATTTGGTGGCCAGCGCCCTTACTAAATACGTCCTGGAAACGCACCGGGTACTCCCACTGGAATTTCATACTGACGTTGAGTCTCAGGGCTCTCCACCGAAGTGGAATGCAGTGACACTTCGGAGACATCAGACGAGGATGGAGGGATAATATCCGAAGAAACTTCTGAGGAAGGACTCTCTATTTCAGCGGATGACGGAGAAGGGGTAATCTTGGTGATAGTGACTAGACAGGCAGAATGACAGTCCGAACCCCATTGGAGTATTTCACCGGTCTTCCAGTGGAGATGGGGTTGATGTTGTATTAACCACGGGCGTCCCAGGATGATTTCGGCTGTAGACTCCTCCAGCACCATAAAAGAGATCTCCTCAGTGTGTAAGCATCCAATCTGCAGAGTTAACATGGGAGAACTGTAACGGATTCGACCCCCTTCCTAGCGGTTTACCTTGGATGGTATGAATAGCGAGAGATCGGTACTCAAGTCGTTTCTTTTTCAGATTCATCTTCTGGAGACATTGGGAGGAGATGAAGTTTCCCCGCGGAACCGGGAGTCAATGAGGGCTTGTACTGGGAAACAGAATTTAGGGGTTATTAGATGGACTTGAGTTTTGATAAGATGTTCAACGCTAGGAGGATGGTAGATTGAGCTTACCGCAAGGCGCGGAGGTCGAATGGGGCAGCTGTTGAGTAGATGTTTGTCAGAAGCACAATATAGACAGAGATGGGCTTGTATTCTTCGTTGTCGTTCAGAACGGGTTAGTCGAGAAGAATCAATTTCCATAGGAATAGGTGCTGGAGGGAGTAAGATGAGAAGGTTGGGACGCCGGGGGGCGAAGGAAGTGCAGTGGGTATATTGACGTCACAAGCAGTTAGTAGTTGAGAGACTCTGATAGTTTTCTGAATGAGCGCTTCTATGCCCATTGACGTCATCGTAAAACCACGACCAGCTGACGGATCTTCGGAGTTAATCCTTGACGATATGCAGTAATTAAAGCGGGGTTCGTTCCACCCACTAGCAGCAGCGCGAGGGTTCTGAATCGAAGGGAATATTCAGTCACCGAAGAACGGCCTTGTTTTAGATGGAACAGCTGATCGTGGATAGAGAGGGAAGCCACGGACTGTCCAAAACACATCCCTAAAGTGTTGAATAAAATCCTTGCAAACATGAATTGGTCGGAGAATTGGGAATTCCAAAGAGATTGAGCCCACTGGAGGGCGGAACCGGTGAGTAATGAGATGATGAAAGCCACCGCGTGGCGGCGTCATTATGGAATTGTTGTTCATTTCATAGTGAAATATAACGATACCTGGAGGAGGAACCCCACTGCAATCCTCCGCCTCGCCGGAGTAAGGCGCTGGTTTGGCCATGGGACTGGAAGAGGCAGTGAACGAAGCAGCGGGTGAATGCGGGAAGTGGATCCGGGGATGGACTGGTTGAAGCAGACGCTGATGCGGTGGGGCGCTGGGTGAGGAACAGCGTCTCGTGTATCCGATTGCATGTTGTTGGTCTGATCTTCTGTCAGGGTTTGAAACACGGAGAGAGATGACGTAAGTTGTAAACACACTTTTATTGAACAATGCAGTTGCGGACACACAGTGGAATGGTAAGTGAGACAGTCTATGGCAAATATGGAGAGTCTTAGCTGAATGATTCGATTCCGTGATGTGTATACAGGTGCGGATCCAGGAGAGGGAGTTGAAGAGAGGGAGCCTTGGGGACTGGACTGAGACGAGACGATGGGATCCGAGGAGGAATGCAGGTAAGCTCGGGTAAGTAGCGGGATAGCATAGGAGAGTGTTCACGGTGGGGTCTGTGGTCAGGAAATGACGAGATCAGACAACGGAGGTGAGGTGAATGCTGGGTTAAAAAGGGAACTGGTGATGAGTCACAGGTGATGGGAATCAGTAATCAGGGGACTGTGAACGGGTGATGATTGAAGGAGTGGGAGGAGTCAGTGATGATCTGGGAGGTAATGGAGAGTGATGTGAAGGAGGAATCCTGACAGAGACAAGGTTTGATAACTTTAATACCAAAGCCCAATAAGGATATATTATTTTTAGAAAATTGGCGTCCGATTACACTAATTAATAATGATGCAAAGATTTTTGCACAAATATTTGCAGGAAAGATTGAAGAATTGTCTTGATCCCATAATTGATGAATGTCAATCAGGATTTATGAAAGGTCGACACATTTGCAATAATATTAGACTCATTTTGGATTTAATTGATTACAACGAGTTTATTACAGATAATAGTTTTATTTTATTTATTGATTTTTTTAAAGCGTTTGATACTGTCGATCATAACTTTATGTTGGAGACCTTAGATTATTTTGGTTTCGGAGTATACTTTAAAAAAGATATTCAAACACTGTACAATGACTGTAACAGCTCAGTTAAGTTATCATATGGAACTTCATCCAGGTTTAAAATCAATGGAGGTATACGACAAGGCTGTCCCATTTCACCGTTTCTTTTCTTACTTGTAACACAAACTATGGCCATACATATTAAAAGAGATACATTTCGTGGGTATTAGACTTTTGGAGAATGAGTTAAAAATGCTCTCAATTAGCGGACGATACTGCCATTTTTTTAAAAAATGAAACTGAAATTAAAAAAGCTATTGAGTGCCCTTAATATTTTCTCTTCTGTATCTGGTTTATGTTTAAACATTAAAAAATGTGTGTTATTCCCTTTGAAAACATGTAATGATAATAACATAATTGGTATTCCCAGTAAAGGTGATAGTAGATTATTTAGGTATTAAAATCTGTAAAAGATCAAAAAAGAGAGAAATAATTTGAATTTTACACCAATTATTAAGAAAATTAAACAAAAATTAAACTCATGGTTAAATGAGAGATCTTTCATTAAAAGGGAGAATATTATTATCCCAAAAACTGAAGGGATTGTCACGCTTGGTGTATACAGCTCTTGCATTAGACGTTCCACAATCAATTATAAAAAGAGGTGGATACTATCTTGTTCAATTTCATTTGGAAGAACAGACCACATTATTTAAAAAAAAACAGTTTTATGCAATCCAATTGAGGATGGTGGTCTAAATGTACTTGACTTTAATACTGCTAATTGCGTATTTAAGAATAAGTGGATAAAGAACTACTTGAACTCTAAAGGCAAAAATTTGGAATATCATCCCCGAATTTTTTTTTGAGATGTGATTTTTGATGTAAATAAGGTTCCGATAAAGCTTTTCTATCTTTTCATAAACAGGTTTTTTTTATTATGGATGCTCATTTTTTAAGCATAAACTTTTCTCCACACAAATCTGTGATTTGGAACAACAAATATATTACGTTTAAAAATAAATCTTTATTTTACAGAAACTGGTACAATAATGGTATAATTCTGGTCAGACAGTTATTTAAAAATAATGGACATCTCTTTAATTACTGTGAATTCCTTAACTATTATAAGATCCCTGTAACTGCTAAAGAGTTTGCAGTAGTATTTGACGCCATTCCTAGTGGCCTTATTCAACTTTTATCAGGCAATGTATCTTCTGAGTCTATCCCCATATATACTACTAATCAGTTAAGTATTGATGGGGTGAAAATTATAGATAAAAAAATTTAATAACTTTTATATTAGAGAGTTATATAGAATTACATTATTGCCTAAATGCAAACCTTTTTGGAACTCAATGTATAATCAGATTGAATGGAAAGAGGTCTGGAGTTTACCCAGTAAATACTGTCTTACTAATAAAGTTAAAGAAATTACATATAAGATTATTCACTTGATTTATCCAGTCAGACAAGTAGTCTCAAGATTTTTTAGAGACATGGAGACTACATGCACCTTTTGTAAAACAGAAGAAGAATCAATAAAACATTTATTCTTTGAATGTGTATTTACCAAATTGTTCTGGATTGATGTTGAATATCTGATATTTAAATTCACAAAATTAAAGATTCAACTCTCTGGTAAAGATATTTTTTTGATGTACAAAAATAAGAGTTTGGAGCCAAATTTGGTGGTTAACTTAATAATTATGTATGGCAAATACCATATACACAAACAGAAATGGACAAATAATAAACCTAACATTATGTTATTTAAAATTGAGCTTAAACATTATATTGAAACCCTAAAAGATGCAAGAAATAAAAAAGCAAAACGAATATTTAGAATTTTTGAATCCTTTTCTTTTTGGAATTTTTTGTAAGTTTTCCCCTGTATTTTTTTATTTTTATTTTTTTATTATTATTTATTATTCTTTCTACTGTTTCTTTGATGCTAATGTGAATGTAATATATAATAATAATACACTGTGATCCTCTGTATGTGTATGTTATATCCTATTGTTCTTGTTCTTGTTATTGCAATAAAAAAAAAAAAAAAAAAAAAAAAAAAAAAAGATATAATCATCATAGTTCTCTGATCAGCTGATCTCTTCTAGACTGTCATGTGTGTTATTAATTTCATATAATTGATTATAATAATGTTTCTACAGAATGACATCCAAAAGTGTTTTAATAAAATAAACTGTATAATTGTGTATAATGTTTTCTAAAGCTACCGTATATGTTCAGTTCTAGCATAGGTGTCTTCTGCACTGGCCTCGTCTGGTCTGTCAAATGTGTTCATTATGTATATGGTGTACAAGGCGTGCAGTTTTACTTTTTGCATCCTTTTCCTTCCTGAGAAAAAAACTAAAAACAAATGAGCTTTAATGCAGTGCACATACAGACAGCCGACACAATCCTCTAAGCAGAATGCCTCTAATTGTCCATAAGGCCAAAATAAAAGCTAATCTGATCTTCTGGATTTGCACAATCTGTTATGCTTGTGTCTCTCGTGCATAAAACATATTTCGTCCAGACAACATTTTCGTGGAGTTGTGAAATGTGGAGCTTTTAGGGTTTGGAGCCGTTATCAGTCCGACTGGCAGGAGTGTGTAGTGGTTGTGGCCGAACTATCGCATATCACGATCACGTGCAATCAAAACTTTTCATCTCGCAAGCAAAGGTTTTAGCCAGGGATGGGTAAACTGGGTCCTGGAGGGCCACAGCTCTGCAGAGTTTAGCTCAAGCCAGATACACTCTCCTGCCTGTGTCTGTCTAGTAATCCTGAAGACATTGATTTGCTGCTTCAGGAGTGTGTGATGAGGGTCCCAGATACCATCCAAACAATGTTCAATGTTAATGTGTCAATGTTAACTGCATTAAATCAGCATCACTTTTGCACTCGCAATTAATATTAATAATAATAATAATTTGTTACATTTATATAGTGCATTTCTGGGTACTCAAAGTGCTTTACATAAAAAGGGGGGAATCTCTTCAACCACCACCAATGTGCAGCTCCACCTGGATGATGCGACGGCAGCCATATTGTGCCAGAACGCCCACCACACACCAGCTTACTGGTGGAGAGGAGACAGAGATGAAGCCAATCAGTATATGGGGATTATTAGGAGGCCCATGATGGACAGAGGCCAAGGGGGAAATTTGGCCAGGATGCTGGGGGTTACACCCCTACTCTTTTTCGAAGGACATGGGATTTTCAATGACCACAGAGAGTCAGGGACCTCGGTTTAACATCTCATCCGAAGGACTGTGCTCTTTGACAGTATAGTGTCCCCCGTCACTACACTGGGGCGTTAGGACCCCACACAGACCACAGGGTGAGCGCCCCCTACTGGCCTCACTAACACCTCTTCCAGCAGCAACCTGGTTTTCTCAGGAGTCTCCCATCCAGGTACTAACCAGACTCAGCCCAGCTTAGCTTCAGTGGGCAACCAGTCTTGGGCTACAGGGCGATATGGCTGCTGGCTGTGTGAACTCGTGAATAAAGTCTATAACTGAATTTAGTCTAACTGCAAACGCTATAGCCTACCTAATGCAGCGACCCATGTGTTGTTTTATGATGGATCGAGGTCGTTCTTTAACTTCCTTTTCTATGTGCAATTCACACAAGCTCTAAGCACATGCGAGTATACGCCTATAGCAGGGGTCCTCACCTCTGAACCGCGACTTCCACTTTCCTGCAGAGTTCAGCTCCAACCCTAATCATACACACCTGAACAAGCTAATCATAATCATACACACCTGAACAAGCTAATCATAATCATACACACCTGAACAAGCTAATCATAATCATACACACCTGAACAAGCTAATCATAATCATACACCTGAACAAGCTAATCATAATCATACACACCTGAACAAGCTAATCAAGTCTTCATGATTACTTCAAAGTTACAGGTACACAAAACATCCTCAGTGTTAAATCAACACTGCTCAGAGTACATATGGTCCCAATCTAAAGAGTGTTAAAAGTGTTAAAGTTAATGAGATAATTAAGTGATTAATTAAGGGATGATTGAGCATTAGTGATGAACACCTGCTGTTAACAAGCAGAATCATTAAAGGAAAGAGAAACACAAGAACTACAATTGAATTCAGACACAGTCTTCAATGAAATCAACTGAAGATAAAAAAGACATGTTGTAAATGTTATGTATCATGTTGTAAATGTTATGCATGTATTATATGCATGAAAGTGTTATTAGCTATCATGAAATCAGTAACACTTTACAATAAGGTTTCATTAATTGAATTTGTTAACATGTACTAATAATGAACTGCACTTCTACAGC
This sequence comes from Phoxinus dragarum, assembly GCA_033366665.1. Taxonomy (NCBI): domain Eukaryota; kingdom Metazoa; phylum Chordata; class Actinopteri; order Cypriniformes; family Leuciscidae; genus Phoxinus; species Phoxinus dragarum. The sequence goes on from JARPMJ010003173.1 coordinate 30,821, forward strand.
ATTTTATTAATCTTTGTTAATATTAATTTCAGCATTTACTAAAACAAATATTAAAATCAAAAGTTGATGACATGAAATATTGCATAAATCAGAAGAGCCTATTAAAGACATGTAGGAGGTCAGTTTTAGGAATTATAATTCTTAGATTAAGATTAGTTCACTTGATAATTTGTGAACCTGATCATTTAATCCTGATAATTTACTCACCCCCATGTCATCCAATATATCCATGTCTTTCTTTCTTCAGTCGAAAATAAATTACGTTTTTTTTTTAGGCAAACATTCCAGGATTTTTCTCCATTTAATGGCAACCAAATATTCCAATGTTCAAAGAAGGTTCATATGTCCGTCTCAATGCAGCTTCAATTAGGGGTGTAACGGTATGCAAAAATCACGGTTCGGTACGTACCTCGGTTTTAAAGTCACGGTTCGGTTCATTTTCGGTACAGTAAGGGATAGAAATGCAAAACAAACTGCTGGTTGTTTATTATAAACTTTTTTTAACAATTTGTTTACACTTTTTTTAAACACACTTTTTAATAAAATATAACGTTAGACTAATAAATAAAAAATATATAAAATAAAAATGAATAAGAAATAAAATACTGCTGCAAAGTTCTCCACTAAATAAAATACTCTCAAACCAGAGCCATAGAGAGAAAGAGTTGCGACACTCTTTGATGTCGCCGCTATGGCTGTCACGTGGTTCATGTAAGCCCCAATAGTTCCAAAACATACGCTGGCTGTCATGTTATTCTATGGGACAGACAGCAGCGATTGCATTATTGAACGGAAAATATAAAATAAAACACACACCCAAGTACTTTTTCAGCTGTTATTGCATTTTGTTAATGTCAGTTTTGCATTTGGAGAGGCAACGATGTACTATATTACTTTTTAGGCGGAAAAAGGAGGGAAAAGCTCAGTGTTCATGTTCGCATGGGTAGTAGCACTGGCTTTAGCGGCTCTAACTTAACCTTTTCCATATCATTCATCTGATGATGGACGTCTCATGAAATTTATTTTAGCACAACTGGGCTGTATTAGGCTATTGATTCCCGTGATTTTGCTTATAAATTCCGATTCAGCAGCCATTAGGCCTAACGTTACCTTCGTGATCACGCAGAGGTCTGCCGTGGCGGTCCGTTCAGAATTCGCTTCGAAGCTAGCTCACTTCTTCTGATGAAAGTGGCCAGCCACAGGACCACAACGTGAAACATGATCATGTTAAGACTAAGAATATAATTTTAAGATTAAGCCATACACATATTATCAAAATTACAACAGATTAAAAAACTAATTTCACGCTTTTATGTTTGGGTCTATATGTAAGTGCAGAGAGTAAATATTTTTCTCAATGGTTCTGGGTTAGTGTAAAGTAAGGTTAGCTGTAACTCAACCCAAGTAACTTAAGCAATTAACTAACAAAACACTTGTAACTTCTGTTACAGCTATTGAGACATCAATTAAGCATGGCTGATACAAATGAAGGTTTTCAAATAAAATATTTTTTATTAAACAATGACAGACAACAAAAATGTGTGAGTGTGTGAACAAGAAAAACAAAAACCCAGGGACAGGTGATCCACGAAACAGACAGGACTGGTGATGGCCCATAACAATCCTAGAGGTCCAGCATTGTTCTCACAAGCCAACAAATGAAAAGTTAGTATATCCCAAAAATTAAATAAAAAGTTGCTATAGCTAAAGGTGGTAGCGATTCATTACCGAACTAATTAGATGCTATCACAGCTGGTGAAGTCGCGCTAGCTAACTAGCAAGTAGGCTAGAAAATTGGTTGACACAACCAAGATAAAATATAAATAATTACGCTGTGCATGTACAAATGAAGACTAGTATAAGCATCGCAAAGGGCCTCTAAAACAATATAGACAGTTGACAATTCAAAAGAGGTCGATATTTCAGCAAGTTACCTCTGGAACAACTCGACGCGCAGCAATGTAAGTGAATGGGGTTCAACGCACAAATGACAGTGTTTGGAACTAATCCGATCTCCACATCCCGGAAGTAGGCGGTAAAAAGCGCTGCCATTTTTTACAACGGAGGGTCTATGGGAGTGTCGCAAACTCTTTCTCTCTATGGCTCTGTCTCAAACCAATATTGGCCATGACGCAAGCTAGCGAGAGGCTGGGCTAAAGGCAAGTGTGCCATGTATGTGGTGATACATACATTTTCTCATACTAATGACACATGTACGTTGTGTTTGTTTGGAAAGCCCGCTTTTAACAGAAAGGCATTCGGAAATGTCCACAGATGAGCGCAGCAGCGCTCTTTTTTTTTTTTTTTTTGAGCGCATCAGCGCTCTTAACACAGGCGCGCACGCACGCGTTTCGTTGTCACAGCAACATAAACAAATTTCCGCACACAGGAAGGACCGATGTTATGGTAATATTTTACATGTATTTGAATCACAAAAACGATTAATCAGATTTAATCAGTGCAACGTGGAGACTTCCGACACTTAATATGTTCGTGTGGAAACTCGGAATTGACGTATGTTCCGCACACAAAACTAGCCTAATTTACGTGAATGATTGCATTCGGTGCACATGTGAACCGTACCGAAAGTCCTGTACCGAAACGGTCCGGTACGAATACATGTACCGTTACAACCCCTAGCTTCAATGCTCAATGCTCGACACAATCCCAGTCGGGAAATAAAGGTCTTATCCAGCTAAACTTCTTTGAACATTGGGACAGATGGTTGCCATTGAAGTCCATTCTGTGTAGAAAAAATCCTGGAATGTTTTCCTCAAAAACCTTCATTTATTTTCGGACTGAAGAAAGAAAGACGTGGATATAGGCCCTGGTTATAGGAATTAAGGCTTAATAATGTCATTGATTCAGGAAAGCTGAAGGTTTATGGGAAGCAGCTCACTGTGTTTCACTCTCATATAAACCAGGAATAAATGATACAGGAACATCTCTCTTCTCAACTACTGCCACTGTAAGCTGTGATGATTGAACACAAACTGCATGTCATGTTATGATCAATATGAAAATATGATGTTAATGTCCTACAGGTGATGCGTCTGAACATTCATCTTCTGCAGCTCCAGTCGCTTCACCAACACTGACTCCAGTCAGAAGATCAAACTCTGAGAAGACATCAAGCCCAACTACAGCAGCAGCTTCTACACAAGGTTCATGATCACATGATCACTGTCACACACATCAGTGTCTCTCTGCAGTGGGTTTGCACTGGCTCTCACACACCTGGTTTATCATCACACACACTATCATCAGAAAAAGCTCTTTAAATAGATGTGTCAGTCTATGACATTTTGATACATGTCTTGTAAAGTTTGTTGTCAGAATCAGAATCATAAAGAGGTTTATTGCCAGGTATGTTTGCACATATGAGGAATTTGTTTTGGTGACAGAAGCTTCCCACAGTACAAACAGAATAACAGTGACAGGACACAGATAATAAAAATAATAAAAATAGAATTAGTAAAATACACAATATACAAAAAAAATTGACAATAGGATGGGTATGTACAGGTATGCATGTACCAATGCAAGGAAATGTAAATAAGACGTGTGGTGTGTTAAATAAAAAAATAAATAAATGAATGTATAAATAGTGTTTAAGTATTGCATGTTTATTTCTAAGTGGAGGCATTAACTGTTCATGAGGGTGGATTGCCTGAGGGAAGAAACTGTGCCTGGCCGTTCTTCTGCTCAGTGCTGTGTAGCGCCGACTAGACGGCAACATTTACATTTACATTTACATTTATTCATTTAGCAGACGCTTTTATCCAAAGCGACTTACAAATGAGAAACAATAGAAGCAATTAAACTAGCAGTAGACCAACAGTATGTAAGTGCTATGACCCTTCACAGTACAATCCAACGTACAGTACTTTTTTTTTTTTTTTTTTGTTAGAATAGAGAAGAGTGTGTTAGAGTGTGGATTAAATGCTGCCGAAAAAGATACGTCTTCAGCAATTTCTTAAAAATGGGTACGGACTCAGCGGCTCTGGCTGAGTTAGGCAGATCATTTCCACCAGTAGGGAACAGTCATGGTAAAGGTCCGAGAAAGAGATTTTTGTGCCTCTTTGAGATGGCACCACAAGACGGCGCTCGCTTGCAGAGCGCAAGTTTCTGGATGGCACATAAGTCTGAAGTAATGAGTTCAGGTATGAGGGAGCAGTGCCAGTGGTTGTTCTGTAGGCAAACGTCAGTGACTTGAATTTGATACGAGCGGCAATCGGCAACCAGTGCAATTTTGTTAGGAGAGGAGTGACGTGTGCTCTCTTCGGCTCATTGAAGACCACTCTAGCTGCAGCATTCTGGATCAGTTGCAGAGGTTTGACAGGCGGGCGCAGGGAGCTGGGGTTAGTTTGGACAGGAGGATGTTTGGTATGATGGTGTTGAAGGCCGAGCTGAAGTCCACAAAACAGGATCCTCACATAAGTCCCTGGTCTGTCCAGATGTTGTAGGATATAATGCAGTCCCCATGTTTTGACCTAAATTGGCCTTTACAATGTTGGCTCCATTGTCTGTAGTTATACAAACAATATTTTCCTCCTCCAATTTCCAGTTTATGAGAGCATCCTTTAATCCATGTGCCAATGTTTTGCCAGTGTGGTCCTCAGTCCCAGTCTGTAGGTTCCGACTTTTAAATCAAAATCATGAGTAATGAAATAATAGTTATGCTCATGTCTGGTTTCTTTGCTCTGCTGGACCATAAATCTGAAGTTGCTTTAAAATACTGTACATCTCGCAGTTCCCGTTTCAATTGCTCCACGACACGCGAGGCATTCCCAGGCCAGCCGGGAGACATAATCCCTCCAGCATGTCCTAGGGTCTTCCTTGGGGGTCTCCTCCTGGTAGGACGCGCCCGGAAACACCTCCTCCGGAACAGATGCCCGAGCCACCTCAGCCTCTTGATGTGGGAGGAGCAGCATCTCTACACCCTATCTCTAAGGGAGCGCCCAGCCACCCTGCGGAGAAAGCTCATTTTGGCTGCCTGTATCTGGTATCTTGTCCTGTCGGTCATGACCCACAGCTCAGTACCATAGGTGAGAGTAGGAAACGTAGATTGACCGGTAAATCGAGAGCTTCGCCTTGCGGCTCAGCTCCTTCTTCACCACGACAGACCGGTACATAGACCGCATTACTGCAGCAGCTGCACCGATCCGTCTGTCAATCTCCTGTTCCATCCTTCCCTCACTCGTGAACAAGACCCCAAGATACTTGAAACTCCTTCACTTGAGGCAGGAACTCTCCACCAACCTGAAGTGGGCAAGCCACCCTTTTCTGACTGAGAACCATGGCCTCGGATTTGGAGGTGGTTATTTCTATCCTAGCCGCTTCACACTCGGCTGAAAACCGTCCCAGTGCATGCTGAAGTTTCTGGTCTGATGGGGCCAACACGACAACATTATCTGCAAAAAGAGCAGAGACAAAATCGTGTGGTCCCCAAACCTGACACCCTCCGGCCACTGGAAATGATCCGGCCCCTACGCCTAGAAATTCTGTCCATAAAAATTATGAACAGCACCGGTGACAAAGGGCAGCCCTGTCGGAGTCCAACATGCACAGAGAATAAGTCTGACTCACTGCCGGCAATGAGAACCAAGCTCCTGCTCCTGTCGTACAGAGACTGGAAAGTCCTTAGCAAAGGGCCTCGGACCCCATACTCCCAGAGCACCCTCCACAGGACGCCTCGGGGGGACACAGTCGAAGGCCTTTTCCAAATCCACAAAGCACATGTGGATTGGTTGGGCAAACTCCCATGAACCCCTCCAGCACCCTAGAGAGGGTATATAGCTGGTCCAGTGTTCCCACGGCCGGGACGAAAACTGCACTGTCCCCTCCAGAATCCGAGGTTCTACTATCGGCCGAATTGTCCCTCTCCAGTGCCCTGGCATAGACTTTCCCGCGGAGGCTGAGATGTATCTTCCCATATCTTTTGCCAGGTTAAATGCTATTGCATCTGTCATTTCTTTGTGCCTGAGGGAGTTTGATGGGTATGGTGTTGCGTTGAATAGCGTTGCTTTTATAGAAGTTTGTTTCGTCTGGCCATAATTCCAATGACCCCATTACCAATTATTCCTCTATTATACTATGCAGTGGCATTCAGCTACGCTGTACTCACAGACGTCATTTCCTATGGGGACAGGGGGGGACATGTCAAAATCCCGTTTGTGTCCCCCCCCCCCCTCCAATTTCAAATTCGTTTGATTTTTAACAGTAAAGTCACCTGTTGTTTGTTTCTGGCGTTTCATCGCTGTCTGGACGCGTGCATTGACACCGGCTCGGTCCTGCTCCTCTGTTGTATCGCGGTAAGAGTAAGAGTAAGAGAGTAAGAAAAGTCAGCGATGAAACACCAGAAACCACAACATGTGACTTTAATGTCCTCATGGATGAAAAGAACAAAAGGGAGATGTGAGTTGGTGGATTCAGTAAATTAGCTCAGGTCAGGATAATCATAGTCCTCGCATAGCCAGACCTTCAGACTGACGGCTGAAGGTCTGAAATTCATAGCAGCTTTCTTTGGTCAAGGCCCGCCCATAAGGCCGTTTGACCGACATGTCAAACAACCAATTACAGTTTGTTTCGTTCAGCGTCACGTTTCGGTGCGTGGAAATGTCCCCACAACAACCAGAACGGCGTGCAACAAGTCTCCACTAAGTGCCTCAAACAAAACTCCTGGACATCTCTTAAAGAGTCTATGCCGTGAACCTCGCATACTTTTGAGAATCCTACGTTTAGCTGATCTTGATAAATGCTCATTGTCACTCATGTAAACGTCTCAGGTTACTATTGTAACCCTAGTTCCCTGAGAAGGGAACGAGACGATGCGTCGATGACGCTTTGGGAACGCTTGCGTGATTACGTCTGAGCACGTATGTCAACTAGTCCAATGGAAAGAATGAGCGCCACGGGCGGGTGAACGTCATGACCAGGAAGAGATATAAGCACATCCGGTGCGTAACTCGCGTTAGCTTGAAAGAGTCGAAGCAAAGTCGATCGCAGGGATGCAGGAAGTATGGCAGGGCGACGCATCGTCTCGTTCCCTTCTCAGGGAACTAGGGTTACAATAGTAACCTGAGACGTTCCCTTTCGAGGGAACTCGCGATGCGTCGATGACGCTTTGGGAACGAGAATACCCAATACGCCGTACTTACAAAATGCCAGCAGACAAAACTGTCGGCAAACTAAGTTAGAAGCACCTGGGACCCTGGGGCAGCGTCCAGGTCCAGGCTATAAAACCTCACAAATGTGAGCGGTGAGGACCAGCCTGCCGCATCACAAACCTCCTGAAGGGAAACCCCCCGATAATAAGGCTTTAAGGCCGCCATACTCCTAGTCGAATGAGCTCTGACCACCAGAGGACATGGCTGGCCAGAGGACTCATAAGCAAGGGAAATAGCCTCGACTATCCACTTGCTAATTGTCTGTTTAGAAGCTGGAAGACCCTTCTTAGGTGATCCAAAGCAGACAAATAACTGATCTGATCTTCTCCACGGGGCAGCCCTGTGGACATAAGTGTCCAGCGCTCGCACTGGGCACAAGAGATTCAGTTTTTCCTGGTCCGAAGAGGCAAACGGAGGAGGATAGAACGCCTGCAGTACAATAGGCCTCGGAATATTGGTTGGCACCTTAGGTACATATCCCTGTTTAGGGTAAAGGAATGCCTTGACCATCCCAGGAGCAAACTCGAGACAGGTGGGAGAAACCGAAAGGGCCTGTAGGTCTCCGACTCTTTTTAGGGACGAAATAGCCAGAAGAAAAATGGTCTTGAATGTCAGAAATTTCTCTGAAACCGACTCCAGGGGTTCGAAGGGAGCCCCTGAAAGGCCTTCCAAAACTATTGCCAAATCCCAAGCCGGCACCCTAGTACGTGTTGCAGGCCTCAGCCTCAAGGTGCCACGAAGGAAACGAATAATCAGGGGGTCTCGACCCAAAGATGTATTACCCACCGGGGCGTGGAACGCCGCAATGGCCGCCACGTAGACCTTTAAGGTAGATGGACATAAACCTGATGAAAAGCGATCCTGGAGAAATTCAAGTACTGTGTTAACTGAACAGTTGACTGGATCCCGCTGATGCTGGTGACACCAAGAAGTGAAAACTTTCCACTTAAGTGCATACAATTTCCTCGTGGCTGGAGCTCTGGAGCTAAGAATGGTCTCCACAACCTCAGTTGAAAGACCACTCTCTATAAGTTGGGCCCCCTCAGAGGCCAAACCCATAAATTCCAAATCTCTGGTCGGGGGTGATATATTGTGCCCCCTGCCTGAGACAGAAGGTCCCTCCTGATAGGAATCTCCAAGGGAGGGCCGTCGAGGAGACGAATAAGGTCCGCAAACCAAATCCGACTCGGCCAGCGTGGTGCTACCAGAAGTAGACTTGTTCCGTCCTGGCGGACTCTCTCCAGAACTCCTGGGAGCAGAACAACAGGGGGAAAGGCGTACAGACGTAGCCTCGGCCACGCCTGTACCATAGCGTCCAGCCCCAGAGGGGCTGGATGAGTGAGGGAGAACCATAGTGGACAGTGCGTCGTGTACTGAGACGCAAACAGATCCACTTCCGCTTGGCCGAAACATTCCCATATCTGCTCCACCACCTCGGGGTGGAGTCTCCAATCCCCTGGCCTCAGCACCTGCCTCGACAGGATGTCTGCTCCGATATTCTGGCACCCAGGGATATACACTGCCCTCAGAGAGAGTATCTTCCCCAGGGACCACAGGAGAATCTGGTGCGCCAGTTTGCAGAGTGGACGCGAACGCAGACCCCCCTGACGATTTACATATGAGACCACCGATGTATTGTCTGTACGGACGAGCACATGACGGCCCCTCAGGTCTGGAAGGAAATATTTCAACGCATTGAAGACAGCCATCATCTCCAGGCAATTTATGTGCCAAGAGAGATGATGACTCCTCCACAGACCCTGAGCTGAGCGGCCTTCCATTACCGCTCCCCAGCCGGTGAGGGAAGCATCTGTCGAGATCGCCACTCGATGGCAAAGAGCTCCCAGCACCGGACCCTGGGATAGGAACCAGTGTTTCCTCCATATGACCAAGGCACGGAGGCACCGCCGTGTGATCTTGATCATCCGAAGTGGGTTTCCCCTCGGGGAGAACCCCCTGGTTCTGAGCCACCACTGCAAGGGTCTCATGTACAGCAGGCCAAAGGGTATCACATTGGACGCCGCTGCCAAGAGACCCAACAGTCTCTCGAACTGTTTCACAGTGCGTGACTGGCCTAGCTTCAACCCTTTCGTGGCTACGAGGATAGCAGCTACACGAACGGGCGATAGTGTGGCCCGCATCGTGACTGAATCCCATACCACACCAAGGAAAGTGGTTCTCTGTAATGGAGACAGCACACTTTTCTTGGTATTGAGTCTCAACCCCAATTTTTTCATGTGAGCGAGAACGACATCTCGATGCCGAACCGCTAACTGTTCCGATTCCGCCAGAATCAACCAGTCGTCGATATAATTCAGAATGCGTATGCCCTGCAACCTGAGCGGGGCCAGAGCTGCATCTACGCATTTCGTGAACGTGCGGGGTGATAGAGCTAGACCGAATGGAAGCACCCGATATTGGTATTCTTTGCCCCTGAAAGAAAACCTCAGGAACTTCCTGTGTTGAGGGAGGATGGAGACATGGAAGTAAGCGTCCTTTAAATCTATCGTGACGAACCAGTCCTCGGATCTGATTTGCGTCACGATCTGCTTGAGAGTGAGCATCTTGAATTTGAGTTTCATGACTGCACGATTCAACAAACGAAGATCTAAAATGGGACGCAACCCCCCATCCTTTTTCGGAACGATAAAGTAGCGGCTGTAAAACCCCGATTCTATGTCGGGCGAGTACACCTGCTCTATAGCTCCCTTCGCTAACAGAGACTCTACTTCTTGCTCCATTACCAGAGCCTGCTCGGGATGTACTAACGTGAGTAACACCCCGTTGTAACGAGGTGGAGGAGAACAAAACTGGATTCTGTAACCTTTCTCTATTATCTGCAGGACCCAAGGAGATATATTCGGCAGATTCTTCCACTCTGTCAGAAAATCTACTAAGGGTACCAGTCTCTCGAGACTGGCCTCTGGTATTACTGGAACAGCCACTTCGGTGACCTGAAGCATACTGGCAGGAAACAACCGAACTGACTGTTTTTGAACCCCCCTCAGAGGGAGCGAGTCCGACGCAATGTCGAGTTGACACTGAGTCAAGAGCTCGCTGGAGACCGCTGCGCCCCGAGGCACCAAGGGTGGCGGGGTTGGCAGAACGGTCCCCTGTGGACCCCGAGGTGGAACGGGCACCGTATAATGAGGTGAACACCGCTCCACCCCGGGTGGGGCTATCCTCAACAGTCTGACGCCCGTGGCGTCAGGACCTCTTTTGAGCCGAAGCCTTCTTCGCCATAAGAACGGTCCTCAGATCCGGCTTAGACTTAGACGACTTCGGCTGAGAGTGTTGGCTCGGCCCCCAAGATTTATTAGGAGGAGCACGAGACGCAACACTCACTTTCTGTTGCACACGGTGCGAGGAGCTTGGCTGGGGATGCTCACGCCCAGCATCCCCAGGGGGATGGACTCGGCGAGGGAGGAATTTTTTAAAAGCCTCTGACTGTTTCTTCGTTTCTTGAAATCTATCGACCACAGCGTTGACCGAGTCACCGAAAAGACCAGAGGGAGACATAGGGGCATCTAGCAGAAAAGCACGATCTTTATCTTTTAAATCGGCTAAATTAAGCCAAAGATGTCTCTCAGTAGCTACGAGGGCTGCCATAGACCGCCCAATAGCACGAGCGGTCTCCTTCGTAGCCCTGAGAGACAGATCTGTAGCCCGACGAAGTTCTCGAATATCGTCAGCACTAACCCCCTCATTCTTATCAATTTCCCCCAACAGGTCTGCCTGGTAGGCTTGGAGCACTGCCATCGTGTGCAGACAGGCTCCAGCTTGACCTGCTGCCGTATATGCCTTGCCCACTAAGTTTGATGTCGTTTTTAACGGCTTATTGGGCAACACGGGAGCCTTCAGGGACGATGCTGATCCAGGAGACAGATAGCTCGCAAGCGTCTGTTCCGCTGGTGGCATCGACCCATAACCATGTTCTTTTAGTCCCTTAATCTCAGAGTATGTTTTAACATGGGGACTAAAAAGACGAGATGAATATGGTTTATCCCATGATCTACTAAGCTCACTATGAAGATCAGGAAAAAATGGAAGGGCCCGTGAAGGAGATGATATATCTGAAGATAAAAAACGCTCGTCTAACTTGCTCTTAGGACGAGTATCTTTTTTCTCTGCTGGCCAGTCAATATTCAATTTATCTACAGCACGAGATATAACATCCACTAACTCCTCATATGCGGGGGAAATAGATGGCGAATCCTCCCCCCTACGTGTGCTTAATGTGTCACTTTGATCAATGCTCAGTACTTCTACCTCCTCAGAACTAGAGCACTGAAGCATTGGGCTCGCTTCCCGGGCGGAAGAAGCCGCTGGGCGGGCTTCCGACACCGGCAAGCGAGCGATGGATCCCCCGGGTAAAGGCGGAGATAAGGCAGAGCCCGTCTCCAACCCCGCCGAGAGATCCATTTGCGAACCCCAGGAGTGCTTTCTCCGTGCTGCCTCGGCAGCAGCGGGTCCAGCGCCCTGAGGTTCGCGAGCTTGTCCATCATCCTCAAATGTGGACAAGCGAGAGCGGAGCATGCGGAGCGGAAGACGCTCACAATGCAAACAGTCAGCCCCCTCGAAGGCTGACATAGCATGCTCCACTCCCAAACAAACTACACAAAGCTCATGAGTATCCCCACCCGTAAGAAAACGAGGGCAGGGAGAAGCACAAGACTTGAATAGCTGTTTCGCCATGATATATATATATAAAGTGACAGACAACAGTAAATAATACAGACAGTTTTGACATAGAGCGCTTTGCTGAGACACGAAAGCTAACGCGAGTTACGCACCGGATGTGCTTATATCTCTTCCTGGTCATGACGTCACCCGCCCGTGACGCTCATTCTTTCCATTGGACTAGTTGACATACGTGCTCAGACGTAATCACGCAAGCGTTCCTAAAGCGTCATCGACGCATCGCGAGTTCCCTCGAAAGGGAACACAACAGTTTTTCTTCCGCAATCACACGTCTGCGATTTGTTTCCCGGCGGACCGAAAATAAACGCGACACTCACGCCCCCTGGAAATCCGCAAAAATTCAACCAATCAGATGACGACTTCGACATTCTTGAAGTGTTTCCAGTTAAAGCTAGAGTCGGTAATGTTGGAGAGCTAGGCAGATTTGAAAGTGGCACCTCTTCTAAGCTCCGCCCCCTCCTGTCAGTGCTCCGTCCAAAGCTACGCCCCCCCACAAACATGAACGCGCATCCACATTTGGAGTCAGCTGTATGTACCTACCAGTGATGCGCGGGTTGATCCAAAATGAGCGGGTGCCTGCGCACGAGTCATCCAAAAATATTTGTAATGATATTCGGGTCGCGGTCGGTCGGGTCGTTTACCTTTGTAATTTATATAGTACTAGACACAATGTTCTATGAAATACATAGGTCTCTACACTTTATTGGCTGAATGCGCGAGGATGACGCACGAGCAGTCTGCAGATGAAAGTGGGAAATCCTTATTTACCTTTTGAATGTTGAGCGCGTTATTAACTTTTGAATAAAAGCTGACGCGGGACAAAATGCCCGATTTCCCAACGCGTTGAACTGAGCAATGCCATTGTGCCATTTTAATAGGCTACTTTTAAACGCATATATCTCAGTAATGTCAGTTTTATGTAGCCTATTTGCTGAGAGGGGGCGGGGTTTTTGTTGGGAAAGTCCGGGGAGAGACGCACGTACGTCGATTAGACTGGATAAACACATGCAGCATCTTAATTGTTAAGAAAATGAAACGAAATAAATGAATAAATCAAGCCTTTATTACAAAACACTAGGCTATATCATACAGCATTCTGAAAAATGCGCACCCCTAGTTCCTCCGTCTAAGCGGGCGGGTTAGTTGAAAACGTCGGTCGGGTGCGGGTTGTTTATACATTGACCCGCGCTTCACTGCTGTGCACGCAGTGGTGCTCGGGCACGAGACATGAAGGCATCTGATTGGTTCTTTACATTCGCACCGAATGGCAGTGATTGGTCAGAGTTTTTACTGTCCTACAGCTGCTACAGAGGTCAGATTTGTTTCATTCCTTTTTCTGAACACATAATGTATTGACTACTATCAGAATGGAAGGACCATTTCACCCAGTATAAAAAAAAATGTTTCTGAACAGGATTACCAACCCTACCTTTAAGTGTACGTAATACGTGTACGAATTCAGTATTCCTGTAATTCTTTTCCTGTCTTTTATGAATTTAATAAAGAACTCTTTTTTTCAAATTGCCTGAAAAAGCACCTCATGCAAGCTTAAAATCTTTTTTTGCGATAAATGGGAGTTTTGCGAAATTGACGTGTTTCCATTGGGTGTATTTTCAATTCGCAATTTCAATTTGCGCAATTTGAAGGGTAATAGAAACACGGCCAAAGACATATAAACAACATTAAAAACTTTGAAGACTTTAAAGTAAGTAAATTTGTAAGTTATGCATCAGACGTTTAGCCAACGTTCCGTGGGCGTGACGTCTGAGGCTGAGACTAGGATAATCATATTTTCTGTCTACACCTGTTGATGTTAGCCTTACGTTGACTGAGCTAACGTTAACATACACTGCTGCTTTGCAACTTCAGACTGTTAGCTAAAAATTTTATGTAGAAAATTCTGTGTAGCCTCCTGAAGAAAAACATTTTGTAGGCCAACCATTGAAAGTCCACTTAAAACCACAGCATTTTCTGTCAGCAATGTATGATAAGTAGTGCTGTCAACATTAACGCATGCGATTCGTTTTTGTTCAGCTTTAACATGTTCAAATATTTAACGCAATTAACGAAGCATTCGTTTTTTTTGTCATCCCTTAGCTAGCGTTATATGATCCCACTCTTATTCATAAGGTATATGATATAATAAATAAGGTATAATTAATAATTAAGTGATTCATTGAGTGATGATTGACCATTATTGGAGACACGTGATGTTAACAAGCAGAATCACCAAAGGAGAAAATCACAATTTTAAGTGTATAATATTAATAGTGTTTTCTTTAGCTGGGCTCACGGCCCTTGACATTTTAATGTACCCTTGTAACACTTTGAGTGTTGTCTCAATAAATTCCCACGAGAGTTAATTTAACACTGGAGTTTTTGCTGTGTATATATAAATGAAGTGTGATCATGACGCATCTGTCAATGCAACTCTTCTGGAAGTTGTGGTTTAACAAGCACAAACTTAGTAGCCTAATAAAAGCTTCATGGTGCACACACCCACCCACACACACACACACACACACACACGTGATCTTGGCCTGAATGTGGCCTCTGCTGGCACTGCTGGCCTCCTCTCAGCCAGTTATGGTCCATGTGTGGCCCTTGTGGCCCCAGATCTAGGCCAGTCCAGGACCGTCATTATTTGCGGCATGAGGACCGAGGGAAAAGGGGCTTTGTGGACCGGAGCTGGGCCAGACAAACATTGATATGTGGGAAGGTGTGATGAAGTTATGAAAATGTCATGAGGTTTTGTGAACAGAGTTTGCTGCCAATACAGTAAATATTCTCACTGTACCATAAGACTGAATCTATACTGTAAAACACTTTTGCTGCTATTGAGACGGGATACGGCTCAGGTTAGGGACAGGTGTGTGTGGTATGAGTAGGTTTAAGGGTAGGTTAAGGTGTAAGGGTCAACAGTGTAATTACAAATGTAGTTACATACATTAATTACAGCTGTCCATTCCATGCAGGTATTTTCTAAATATAAGTACAATGTAAAAACATGTACACAATAAGTCCACTGTATCAAATGATTAATTTCAATGTTTGTACATAGTAGTTTAAAGCCACTTAATATAAAGTGGGACCGAAATGTTTGAAAAAAGTGCACTTTTGATGATCTGTTGTGATATTAGCACTAAAGTTTTAATAAATGTACACCTTACTTGAAAATAGTACCAAAGCAAATAAAAAAAACTAAGTAAACTGAACAAGCAACACAATGTGTTAGTGATGTGATGCAAAACGATTGTGTAAATAAAAAATGACTCTGAGGACACTGTATTGGGTCACTTAAAAACAACTATATTTCATTATGTTGAAATAGTTTTCTCTGACAAATACTCAGTGGCTACAATAGCTGGGTTTCCATCCAAACGTAAAGCGAAGGCGTTATATGCAAATGTGTCTTCTAGTGTCGTAGAGCCGTAAAGCTGAAGGATTCGAAACACAAACGACTCGTCACGGCGGTTCAGAGACGATTCTCTCTTTTGGGAGACAATAACTTTATTTAACGTTCTGCAAAGGTTTAAATTCGAAAGTGCATGTTTACATTCACACACAGCAATATTACACTGTGTGTAAGGGAATATAAAAAAAAACATAATTGAGGAACTTTAACTCTTTAACTCGCAGAAGTCAAAAACCACCTCAAGCGAGCGTGAAAACTTTTTTGTGAAATAAGGGCTTTTTATTAGAAATTTGGCGTTTCCATCACTCGTTTCTGATGCAATACTTCAAAATGATTTGTGTGGAACTGTTCAGTCAAAGCACTTTGTTCAGTGTCAAATATAATACTTCTTTATGGACTTGGTTGGTTTCTGGATGCCACAGTTCAGCTCACTTTCTGATCCAGAGCTTCAGTTTTACACCAGAGATCTTTCTGATCGCTTCTTCAGCTTTATCATAGAGTCAGGACTAAACACTCAGTTGATGAGATCAGAGGAAGTGACCAACCAGAGGAGGAGTTGGTGACGTTTAAAGGAAGAGCTGTAACTATATATAATGAAGAGGAAGACTGACAGAAACAGAAAATGTCTGATAAGTGTGATCTGTGTCTGCTGGGACTGATCATTCTCTCTTCACTTCTCACAGGTAAAGAAATCTGTATTTTCTCTAAACACATTTACTGGAGTTAGTCTGGAAAGAGTTCATTTGAACATGCTCAGTTTATTCTTGCACACATTCACGTTGTGATCTCAGAGTTGTGTATTGATACTAGGGATGGGCATTTTTGTCATTTTCTCATTTCAATCATCAACAGGTCTCAAAAACGAGTACTCGAGTAATCAGGGGGCGGGGCTTGTGCGGGGGGCGTGGCGTGTCCGTCATGAAAATGTTAGGAAATGTTACATGTAAGACTGTTACGAAAATTAATGTTGACAAATAAAAATATGACATTAAACATGAAAACATGAACAGATCATACTGTATTATTCCTGATACTGGACATAGTGTCACTCAAACATCTGATGATGGAGAATTATCTTCATATTAAGAGTGTGTCAGTGATTTGAACATCTCTCTGATAAAGACTAATAGTTTATTCTGGAGAGTGTGTTGTTTGCTTTTAGTGAGGGGGAAAGGGCTGCCAACTCTCACGCATTCAGTGTGAGACTCACGCAACTGACACGTTTCACACACTCTCACGCCACACATCCATTTTCTCACACACAGAAAAATTGCGAAGCAAAGAGGACACAGAGACCGACAGACAAGAGCAGGTTACTTATGATATTAAAAAATCTCAGCTCTCAGATTCTGTCAAATTTTATTACGAAATTCAAACAATAAATACTGGTTTGTAAATGTGACGTGACAGATAACTAGCGGCAATTATTAATTATAATTTGAGTTATTTTTAACCTTAAATAATACTACCAGCGGATAGGGCTCTCTGTATGTTTACAGCATTAGGAGAGATTTTGTTTTCTTGAGAACAAATAATGCCTATCTTGTGCACCCAATATTTATCCAAATGAGTAAATATTGAATCAAATCACACTACAGTAAAATTGTCACTCAGACATTTCCGATTGTCTTGCATTAAATTTATGAATGTAACAAAAACATTGAAAGCTCCTGAAAAGACATGACATGCAGGAACATTTAAAGGGTTAGTTCACCCAAAAATGAAAACGCTGTCAGTAATTACTCTCCCTCATGTTGTTCAACCCCGTAAGACTTTTGTTCATCTTCAGAACACAAATGAAGATATTTTTGATGAAATCTGAGAGCTGGATCACTCCTCCATAGGAGTTCAGCTCCAACCCTGATCAAACACACCTGAACAAGACAATGTCTTCAGCATCACTAAAGGCGGGCATACACTGTGCGATTTTGAGCCAAATTCTGACAAATAATTTATGACAAAATTTATTATGATAGCCTACCAATTTATTAATAAAAGTAGCCTAGGCCTTCCCTAATAATATAATTCCCTAATAATATAATAATAATACAATAATACTAATAATAATTTAATACATACAGTGCTATGCATAAGTTTAGACACCCATGCTAAAGTTGCCTAAAAAGAGGAATAAAAAATCATCTTTTGGAAATTTATCTTAATGCCGTAATTTAAAAAAATGAGGAAAACTCCAACCTTTAAGGACACCAATTTTCTTTGTGAATGAATAATGTATCGTAAATAAATAAATGTTATTCCTTAAAATACAGGGTGCATAAGTCAGGACACCCCTATGTTAAATTCCCATAGAGGCGGCAGATTTATATTTTTAAAGGCCAGTTATTTCATGGATCCTGATACTATGCATCCTGATAAAGTTCCCTTGGCCTTTGGAATTAAAATAGCCGCACATCACCACACACTCTTCACCAAACCTAGAGATTGGCATGGTTTTATTTCAGTTCGCCTAATAGCTAGTTTGATTTGCATTGAGAGATGATCTTATGGAAAGTACCCCATGCCAATCTCTAGGTATGGTGAAGGGTGTGTGATGATGTGGGGCTATTTTAATTCCAATAATAATAATTTAATACATTAATTGGAAATGCTAAATCATCTTGATATTGATGCTTGTTTTTGACAATATCTCCCTCTGGATACATGATATCGTCTAGGCGCATCCCGGCACGGGTGTTTATCGCGCTGGTCATATTTCACACGTATAGTGTGAGCTGTCGAATCGCAGCTCGGTGTTCGGACCGTATAGTGTGACCAGTCGAGTCGCAGCTCGGTGTTCGGACCGTATAGTGTGAGCAGTCGAGTCGCAGCTCGGTGTTCGGACCGTATAGTGTGAGCAGTCGAGTCGCAGCTCGGTGTTCGGACCGTATAGTGTGAGCAGTCGAGTCGCAGCTCGGAGTTCGGACCGTATAGTGTGAGCAGTCGAGTCGCAGCTCGGTGTTCGGACCGTATAGTGTGAGCAGTCGAGTCGCAGCTCGGTGTTCGGACCGTATAGTGTGAGCAGTCGAGTCGCAGCTCGGTGTTTGGACCGTATAGTGTGAGCAGTCGAGTCGCACCTCGGCGTTCGGACCGTATAGTGTGAGCAGTCGAGTCGCAGCTCGGTGTTTGGACCGTATAGTGTGAGCAGTCGAGTCGCAGCTCGGCTTTCGGACCGTATAGTGTGAGCCGTCGAGTCACAGCTCGGTGTTCGGACAGTATAGTGTGAGCAGTCGAGTCGCAGCTCGGTGTTCGGACCGTATAGTGTGAGCAGTCGAGTCGCAGCTCGGTGTTCGGACCGTATAGTGTGAGCCGTCGAGTCGCAGCTCGGTGTTCGGACCGTATAGTGTGAGCAGTCGAGTCGCAGCTCGGAGTTCGGACCGTATAGTGTGAGCCGTCGAGTCGCAGCTCGGCATTCGGACCGTATAGTGTGAGCAGTCGAGTCGCAGCTCGGCGTTCGGACCATATAGTGTGAGCAGTCGAGTCGCAGCTCGGTGTTCGGACCGTATAGTGTGAGCAGTCGAGTCGCAGCTCGGTGTTCGGACCGTATAGTGTGAGCAGTCGAGTCGCAGCTCGGCGTTCGGACCGTATAGTGTGAGCAGTCGAGTCGCAGCTCGGCGTTCGGACCGTATAGTGTGAGCAGTCGAGTCGCAGCTCGGCGTTTGGACCGTATAGTGTGAGCAGTCGAGTCGCAGCTCGGCGTTCGGACCGTATAGTGTGAGCAGTCGAGTCGCAGCTCGGCGTTCGGACCGTATAGTGTGAGCAGTCGAGTCGCAGCTCGGCGTTTGGACCGTATAGTGTGAGCAGTCGAGTCGCAGCTCGGCGTTCGGACCGTATAGTGTGAGCAGTCGAGTCGCAGCTCGGAGTTCGGACCGTATAGTGTGAGCCGTCGAGTCGCAGCTCGGCATTCGGACCGGTATAGTGTGAGCAGTCGAGTCGCAGCTCGGCGTTCGGACCATATAGTGTGAGCAGTCGAGTCGCAGCTCGGTGTTCGGACCGTATAGTGTGAGCAGTCGAGTCGCAGCTCGGTGTTCGGGACCGTATAGTGTGAGCAGTCGAGTCGCAGCTCGGCGTTCGGACCGTATAGTGTGAGCAGTCGAGTCGCAGCTCGGCGTTCGGACCGTATAGTGTGAGCAGTCGAGTCGCAGCTCGGCGTTTGGACCGTATAGTGTGAGCAGTCGAGTCGCAGCTCGGCGTTTGGACCGTATAGTGTGAGCAGTCGAGTCGCAGCTCGGCGTTCGGACCGTATAGTGTGAGCAGTCGAGTCGCAGCTCGGCGTTCGGACCGTATAGTGTGAGAAGTCTAGTCGCAGCTCGGCGTTTTGGACCGTATAGTGTGAGCAGTCGAGTCGCAGCTCGGCGTTTGGACCGTATAGTGTGAGCAGTCGAGTCGCAGCTCGGCGTTCGGACCGTATAGTGTGAGCAGTCGAGTCGCAGCTCGGCATTCGGACCGTATAGTGTGAGCCGTCGAGTCACAGCTCGGTGTTCAGACAGTATAGTGTGAGCAGACGAGTCGCAGCTCGGTGTTCGGACCGTATAGTGTGAGCAGTCGAGTCGCAGCTCGGTGTTCGGACCGTATAGTGTGAGCCGTCGAGTCGCAGCTCGGCTTTCGGACCGTATAGTGTGAGCAGTCGAGTCGCAGCTCGGAGTTCGGACCGTATAGTGTGAGCAGTCGAGTCGCAGCTCGGCATTCGGACCGTATAGTGTGAGCAGTCGAGTCGCAGCTCGGCGTTCGGACCATATAGTGTGAGCAGTCGAGTCGCACCTCGGCGTTTGGACCGTATAGTGTGAGCAGTCGAGTCGCAGCTCGGCGTTCGGACCGTATAGTGTGAGCAGTCGAGTCGCAGCTCGGCGTTCGGAAATTACAGTGTGAGCAGTCGAGTCGCAGCTCGGTGTTCAGACCGTATAGTGTGAGCACATAAATCCTGAGCTTTGGCTTTACATCGCATGCGATCTACTCGTTCAGTGTTGAGTCGGGACCTTGCTGAAATCGCACAGACATCGCTCAGTGTATGCCCGCCTTAAGGCTACAATCAGGGGAGTTTTTCAGGGTTGGAGCTGAACTCTGCAGGACAGCGGCCCTCCAGGATCAACGTTCCCCACCTCTGGCTTACACCATCACTTTCACGGAGCACAACAATGGCCATGGTGGCCTGTCCAAGTTCTCTATGCTTCATCTTTCTGGCCAATCTGAAAGACACACAAGCAAAACAAACAAAAACTATTCTTACGCAGAGAGCTAATCCATAATTCAACTGATCTTACCAAACAGAGACCAATTACTGACCGTTATCTTCTGACTGGACTACAATGTCTCAAAACTGTTGTCATTCAACTTCTGTATATCTTAAAGAAAGACAAACACAGCAATCACCAACTTTCATAAAGAACATTCAAATGCATGGATATACTTTTGCACCAAAGAGCCAACATTTTTGTAAGTTTAATTATTTATAAATAATACATTCATTAAATAAATTGGTGTAATTTTAACATTTATCAAAAACGTATTTTTAAAGGTGCAAAGATGTCATACAGATTTTATAATGTAATTTGTGTAACGCATTATGTAATAGGTCATTGAGTGCATGTGTAACCGGTGGCTCGCGACACCAGTTATGCAATTGTCTGCGTTGTGTGTGTAGCTTTGTCGAGACAGACACGGGACAACAGGCGGCAGTTTTGCTGGATCTTTTATCTGATGTACAAACAAAACAAAATCAGCCTCTTAGTGAGAATCGCCCTCGGTTACTCTATAAAACAAATGTGATGTACACTTATCACATGTGCTCTCATATCACATTTAGGCCCAGATGCAAAAATATAACTTAAACAAGATGAAATGACAAAAATAACCACAGAGATAGATCAAATAATATTATATACATAAATTAGAGTGAAAATACAGACATAAAAGCAACAATTAAAATATAAAGATGAGTAAAGATTAACCAGAGCCCAAAATAACTCACCTCTCCAATGCATTACCAATGCCAAGAGGAAGAGGAGGGGACAGAACAGGAAATTATATTGACTCATGACGTCACATCAATTAAAGGGGGAAAGGCACTCACTTCACTTAGGCAGTCATCAGGTGTATGTAAATGAACAATTTTGTGAGAATTCTAATTAACAATACATATATTTAACAGTACACTTTCTATACATGTTACACATGCATGTTTAAACTTTTATGGCGTAATCAGAACCTACAGTGTGTTAAATCGTCAACAACGTATTTGATTAATCAAGTATTTACCATATATTTATTATTTTAAGGTTAAACAGTTCTTTTTGTTATAATTGTGATTTTATGATATTTAGATCTGAATCCAACTTGTGAAAAGATAAAGTTAGTCAAATAGCAACTAGCATATGTGACCCGCCACGGAAAGGACACAAGTCGGCAGCACAACTTTTGAGCAAAATGAGAAAGAAGCGTTTTTTTTTTCAAAACTGGTGATTTTCGCTTTTTTGCAGAATCTGTTAGTTGAGATCACGAAGAAGCCTCTCCATGTTTTAGATATCAATATTGGTATATTTTAAAATCGTAAATTTTTAGGTTGAAATCGGCTTGTTTTGTGAGATTCTAGCTCGCAGTAGGGGCGTGTCATTGTCTGTGTGTATTTCCATACTGGATAAGCCGGCTTTTGTTTCTTTTGTTATTGCCCCCGCCCTCCAAGGGAACAGCGTGGTAGGACTGGGCGATATAATATCGATATAAAAAATATATTGATATATTTTTTAAATGTATTTTAAAAATGTATGTATTAGATATAATACCTAATTAGTATCTAATACTAATACTTTATTAGATTTAGTCTAATAAAGAGATTTAGTATTAGATTTAGTATCTAATACTAAATGTATTAGATATAAAAAATATATTGATATATTTTTTAAATGGGATATGGAATTAGACCATATCGCATCGATATAGTTCAAAGTTGCGCTGTGATCCTTGCTGCAAGCAAGCTGCTGTGTGCTTCTTTAGCAGTCTGCATCTCAACAGCCCAGTGTACAACGCGACAAATACTCACATTAAATGTTTACGCAGAGGAACAGGACACTGCAGTTCTCAAAAGTTCATTATTTGCATGTGCTTTAAAGCCTTGCCGGTTAAACATGTCATTCGCTGCTGAAGCGCTGTTCTAATGCGCTGTCTAACAGCGCCTGGATACTGGACTAAGTTATATTTCGAGTCTTTTTGAGCTAATACAGTCAAATACATTCAAGGTTTACATAAAGAAAGTTGGTTATGTCTAAATTTAGAGAAATCTGCGTGTCATATTATGCGTACATATTAGACGCGTTGCTTTCAGGTCTTAAAGAGACAGTAGCCCTAATAGTAAACATGCAGCCGCTTGTCCTTAAAGGGATTGTTCACCCAAAAATAAACATTTTGTCATTCTTTACTCACTCTAATGTTGTTCCAAACCTGTATTTATTTATTTCTTGTGCTGAACACAAAAGAAGATATTTGGAAGAATGTGGGTAACCAGACAGTTGCTGGTCCCCATTGACTTCCATAGGAAATAAATATAGAAGTCACTGGGAAACATCAACTGTTTGGTTACCCACATTCTTCTAAATAACTTCAACAGAATAAAGAACATATTAAGTTTTAAAACAACTTGAGAGAGTAAATGATGACAATTAACTAAACATTTGGGGGAGAACTATCCATTTAATGTTAATAAAGCAACATGTGCTTTACAGCTTTACAGGGGGAGCTTTACAGGGGGTATGGCTTATCTAAATGAGATGTAAATGAGCCCTATTGTCACTCCCAGCAGCAGAGAGAGGTGAGAACTGCTCAATCTTTAGAGGCAGATTTCTCCACTTTGAAATTTTTTGAGTGCCTACCTTCAAATGGCCACAACTTCTCCAAATAGTATCAGATTACCATGTGTTACACATCGTTGGAAAGCTTGGAGACTACACTTTCAGAATCTGTGAATAACTCAAAATGCTCCAGAATTGACTTGTGTCCCTACTTTCCGTGACCGGTCACATATATTGGAGCTCAATAGCTATCTAGTGGTGATAGTGATTTTTTTTTTTTTTTACTGCATTCTCCGAAAAATGGGCAAAAATCGTACATTAAACCGTGTAAAATTATCCATGTTATCCCATGAATGAAAGTTAGAAATCTGGGTCTTTTATAAAGTGAATTGTACATAAAATGCTGTTTTTTTTGTTGTAAAAAGCCAATTAAGAAATATATTTATTTATTTATTAGAAATGTAAAAGATATCATAAATCCTCTAAAAACTGCACAAATGTTGAGTAAAAACATTAATAAACAGAGTGAAATTATATTTGTAAAAAATAAAAAAATGTATTCTGTTACAAAATGAAATGCTATTGTCTGGGGTCCAGGAGACCAAAGACCACGAGTGTCACTCCAAACGAAGACCATCAGAGGGTTGATCAGTTAACTGATCCTTACGTGATTATAAATGTACGGTAGTAACAAACTCAACATCTGAAGGATTGTGTGCCACAGATATATATATTTCTGATTATTTAATTATCGCGACAGGCCTAATCTGAGCATGCGAGTCGTGACGGCCTGTCTGAGTTTTGTGGACAGCCGGAGGCGGCCGCCTCGTAATTCTCGATGCAGGAAAAACCCAAATAAATCATGTAATTAAAAGTCCACAAATGATCTATTACTAAAGTATTTATTAATGCTATGCATAGTTTACTCAGGCCTATAGCTACACTTGAACTATCCGATGACTCTGACCAGCCTTTAAAATAACACAAATATTTAACTAAACACATGCATTAATTCATTGAATTCTACTTTAATATCATACAAGTCTATATCAACAGAGATAAAACTTCACCAATACTGTGGAAATTTCGTATCCACAACGCGGTCTTCAAACAGCAAAACAAGATGGCGGCCGAACAGAAAATGATCGACCCAAACTCGATGATGTCAGTCGTCACGTGGTTTGAACGTGTATGTAAAATTGTAATTTGATTTAAAGCAATTAGTTTAAATTACACCCAAAAAACTTGGTTTTACTTCAAGACAACTAAACTCAACTACATTAGACCAATGACAAGGCAGAAAACTACGTTAGACATGTTGCATTTATTACATTCATGGATAAACCAAATCAAACTCGCTTTAAAGATCTTAAAATGTCTTTATCTGTTTTGTGTCGCTCTTCCCTTCAAACTCACCCAAACAAAACAAACAAATAAAAGATAAAGGTTATTTGTAGTTATTTTACTATTTATTTACATCATTAAACATATATGGACTCATAAGGAAGATCAAACACCTGTAAAGACACATGAGGCACGTTTACAATCAAATATGGCGCGCAAGCTAATCGAAGCATAAACTATCAAAACAATACAGTTCAGTTCTGTACATAACTACCTGCACATGCCGTCCAGTAATGTTTATGACAAAGCTCAAATCAACAGTTCAAGATATGATGATATTAAATTATCTACATTTGTTTCAAAGTCAGAGTATTTCTTATTCCTTCTTAAAGAGGCGTTTGATTTGGTTTATCCATAAATGTTTATTAATGCATTAACTATCAAACACCGGAAAAAGACTGTATGCTTTGAATCTTCTGCTTTTTATGCTGGTATGTTTTATGTTTTTTCATGTATTAATATCATAATGATCACTGAGATATACTGTGTTTCAGGAACCAGTGGAGTGAAGGATGATCATGTGTTCATCAGTTCTGGTGGAAATGTGAGTCTGTCCTGTAATAAAGCTCTTCATGACTGCACATCAACTACATGGACCTACAGCAGCTTCAGACACTCAGGGACAGTTGAACTGATTACTGGAGGGTTAAAGAGGAAAGACACAGAGAGACACGAGAGACTGAGTCTGGAGTCTGACTGCTCTCTGAACATCAAGACCGTCACAGAAGAAGATTCTGGATTATACACCTGCCAACAATGGACTGTGAATGGACAGAAACAAGGAACTGATGCTCGTGTTTATCTGCATGTTCTTCATGGTAAGTTTATTATTATTTGGTCAATTTAAAAAGAGCAGATTCTTTATTAAACTCAGATGATGATTGAAGAGTGTGTGATTTGTGTCTTGTGTTCAGTTTCAGTTTCAGTGTCGTCATCATCATCATCATCTTCATCTTCATCCTCACAGACTGAGATCAGTCCAGGCCGCTCTGTGACTCTCTACTGTCAGTTGTATAATGCTGGAGTCTCCTGTGATTATTTGGTTCGTTCTGAGGGTGTTGAGATGTTGTGGGTGAATCAGACTGGTGTTGATCTGAAGACAGACTCCAGATATCAGATATCATCATCATCATCAGATCAATATCGCTGTATCATCACTCTGACTACAACACTCCTGAAGGAAGATGACAACAGAGAGTGGAGATGTCGGCTTACTCACAGAAAGCAACTCAAGACCTCAGTCGGATACACTGTCAAGTATTCAGGTGAGAAAACACTCTTTTCAGACAGATTAGTGAAAACTTTCACAGACGGGCTCTCCTCTTCCTGATGCCTTCATGGGTCATACATGAAATATTGCATAAATCTATTAAAGCCGAGTATGACCCATGGAGAAAGTCAGTTATAGGAATTATAAGGCTTAATAATGTCATTGATTCAGGAAAGCTGAAGGTTTATGGGAAGCAGCTCACTGTGTTTCACTCTCATATAAACCAGGAATAAATGATACAGGAACATCTCTCTTCTCAACTACTGCCACTGTAAGCTGTGATGATTGAACACAAACTGCATGTCATGTTATGATCAATATGAAAATATGATGTTAATGTCCTACAGGTGATGCGTCTGAACATTCATCTTCTGCAGCTCCAGTCGCTTCAACACTGATTCACATGTTCATGCATTAAAATATGATATACGTATTACTATTTCCATTTTGTTTTTAATAGTTGTAACATCATCAACAACAACAACAACACTGACTCCAGTCACAAAGTCTAAGAAGATATCAGCTCCTACACAAGGTTCATGATCACATGATCAGTCTCACTAATTCCATGAAACCTCAAAGGAAATTATGTTCATGCATTAAATATGATATATTTTTATTTCTATTTTAATAGTTGTAACATCAACTACAGCAACAACACTGACTCCAGACACCACAGCAAACTCTCCCGAATCCAGGTGTGTGTGAACATCTTCCTCATTTGATCGACTCGTGGAGTCAGTATCTGATCACACATGATCACATGATCACTGTCACACATCATCAGTGTCTCGCTGCAGTGGTTTGCACTGGCTCTCACACACTGGTTTATCATCACACACACACTATCATCAGAAAAAGCTCTTTAGTCAGATTTGTCAGTGAGTCTATGACATTTTGATACATACATATGACTTGTACTTTCTGTTGTCTGATGCAAAATAATGATAAATATTATACAGTATCACGCCATCCCACGATAAATTAATAAAATCATACTGAGGATTTATTTTTCTAAAAGAAATGCCTTGACATTGTGTTCCTGCATTAAACTATGACATATTTATATTTCCATCTTGTTTTTAATAGTTGTAACATCAACTACAGCAACAACACTGACTCCAGTCACCACAGCAAACTCTCCGGATCCAGGTGTGTGTGAACATCTTCCTCATTTGATCGACTCGTGGAGTTTTCTAGAATCAGTTTCTGAATCCTCTCTGGAGTTGTTTGAACAGCTGATCACACATTTTGATCGTTATTAAATGTCAAAGATACGTCATTCTCATCCACACAGTCCTACACAACAGGGGTGTGACGAGACACTTATCTCACGGGACGGGGCGAGACACGAGAACGAGTCGAGACCAGATTTTTGCACAATATTTTATGGAAACACTCAATGACACAATTCACGAATGGAAAAATAGTCTGCAGGTTCATTCTGAAATGTTTTAACTAATAATCTTGTAGTGAATGTCATTTTGGTTCTACTTCATGAGTATGAATCATCATATACATTGAAAGCCTGTAAAAGTTTTTATCACAAACTCTACCGACTGGCTTTTGTCCTGTATGATTTAACATGAGTCTCTTCAGACCTTCCTGTACATTTATGAGCTTCCAGAACTTCTGATTGAGGCTGTGTGACCTCCTAACTGAACTCATTTACACAAGTTGAACATAGAAATAAAAACAGTATAAATTACAAAAACAAACAGCTTTTTCTTAAGTCGTATTAAGTGCAACCATAAACAAAGTAGTAGTGCACAGACTCTCTATAATCGTTGTGAAATTGCTGTAATGGCAGTTATAGGGTTAATGCGGTGAGTTCGGGAACGAACGGGTAGAGAAACTAATTAAAGCTGCTCTAAAGCGATGCTGGGTGACGTCACTTATTATTGACGTTCAAAGTATTGTCAAACAAAACGGAGGCTAGCTCGACCCTCCCTCCTCCTCATCCCGTCTCTTCCCCCCTCCCTCCTCCTCATCCCGTCTCTTCCCCCCTCCCTCCTCCTCATCCCGTCTCTTCCCCCTCCCTCCTCCTCATCCCGTCTCTTCCCCCTCCCTCCTCCTCATCCCGTCTCTTCCCCCTCCCTCCTCCTCATCCCGTCTCTTCCCCCTCCTCCTCCTCATCCCGTCTCTTCCCCCTCCTCATCCTCATCCCGTCTCTTCCCCCTCCTCCTCCTCATCCCGTCTCTTCCCCCTCCCTCCTCCTCATCCCGTCTCTTCCCCCTCCCTCCTCCTCATCCCGTCTCCTCCCCCTCCCTCCTCCTCATCCCGTCTCTTCCCCTCCCTCCTCCTCATCCCGTCTCTTCCCCCTCCCTCCTCCTCATCCCGTCTCTTCCCCCTCCCTCCTCCTCATCCCGTCTCCTCCCTCCTCCTCATCCCGTCTCCTCCCTCCTCCTCATCCCGTCTCTTCCCCTCCCTCCTCCTCATCCCGTCTCCTCCCTCCTCCCTCCTCCCTCCTCCTCATCCCGTCTCTTCCCCCCTCCCTCCTCCTCATCTCGTCTCCTCCCCCTCCCTCATCCTCATCCCGTCTCTTCCCCCTCCCTCCTCCTCATCCCGTCTCTTCCCCCTCCCTCATCCTCATCCCGTCTCTTCCCCCTCCCTCCTCCTCATCCCGTCTCTTCCCCCTCCCTCCTCCTCATCCCGTCTCTTCCCCCTCCCTCCTCCTCATCCGTCTCTTCCCCCCTCCCTCCTCCTCATCCCGTCTCTTCCCCCTCCCTCCTCCTCATCCCGTCTCTTCCCCCTCCTCCTCCTCATCCCGTCTCTTCCCCCTTCCTCCTCCTCATCCCGTCTCTTCCCCCTTCCTCCTCCTCATCCCGTCTCTATCCCCTCCCTCCTCCTCATCCCGTCTCTTCCCCCTCCCTCCTCCTCATCTCGTCTCCTCCCCCCTCCCTCATCCTCATCCCGTCTCTTCCCCCTCCCTCATCCTCATCCCGTCTCTTCCCCCTCCCTCCTCCTCATCCCGTCTCTTCCCCCTCCCTCCTCCTCATCCCGTCTCTTCCCCCTCCCTCCTCCTCATACCGTCTCTTCCCCCTCCCTCCTCCTCATCCCGTCTATTCCCCCCTCCCTCATCCTCATCCCGTCTATTCCCCCTCCCTCCTCCTCATCCCGTCTCTTCCCCCTCCCTCCTCCTCATCCCGTCTCTTCCCCCTCCCTCCTCCTCATCCCGTCTCTTCCCCCTCCCTCCTCCTCATCCCGTCTCTTCCCCCTCCCTCCTCCTCATCCCGTCTCTTCCCCCTCCCTCCTCCTCATACCGTCTCTTCCCCCTCCCTCCGTTTTCCCGGTGAGCATAAACAACGGCTCCGTCATAAACAAATTTAGTCAAAGTTGTCAATAGCCTTTAAATGAACATTCAAATTCATAACAAACAGTGTGTGAATACAATCCTTCACACAAGCTGCCGCCCTACTGTGAGTTTGCTTGTTCATTTACAATAGAGATCGATCACTAGCTGCTAGAAACCTATATGTTGTATTCACTAAAGTTAGCGCTGACTGCATAAATCTAGCTAATTATATCCTTGTGTTTAGTTAGGCGAACACGAACGTCCATTTAGAAAAACAAAAAAATGGATTTACCTGTCCAGCAAAAATAGTGCAGAGATGTTTGCTGTATGTGACAAATGTTTTGGCCTAAAAAACGTGACATCGCTGATAGCACCTTTAACAGCCCTATTTTAACGATCTAAGCACATAATCTAAAGCAAAAGGTCTTTAATAACAAAAAATACTACGGCATTTACTTTAGACCAGGTTTATGTTGGTCCATGACTCTTTCCGTTTGCTCAGAATAGCAACACGCCAACAATTTAAATTAGCGAGCGAGGCTGGTGCGTTTTTCACGAGTTCACACTCACAAATAAGTCAGATGGAATAAATGGTATGCATATTTGGCGTGCTGTCCGAGGAGAGGGCTCCGGGCTCGGTATTCGGCCCGAACCCAGAGTACTCCCCCCGTATTGCTGGTTTAGGAAGTAACCAGGCGAGTGTGAGGAGACGGGGTGGTGGAGGGATGCTAAAAAACTGTCGAGGAACGTTGGTGAGTCAAATGAGTATGTATATAGGTCTCCACTCATGCTGATTGGATAGAAATGTTGATTACTGATTGTTGACAGCTGGTTGGAATGATGTGATAATTGGATCAATTATTTGAACGTGCTCCTCCCGAACTTTGTTTATAAAACATCATGTGTTGAGCTGTTTAGCGTTTCCGAGTTCAACCTCCCTTGTCTTTCGTTCTTCAGACGCTACTCTCTCAATATTCAAAGTGCAAAGAGAGACTACACAGTCCAGAGATAGGCTTGATAGCTCTGTTGCGCAGCGAATCCTCCGCCATCGTCACGCGATCAGTGAACTGGGATTGCTACTGCAGTCTGCCGACTCGTGCTGGAGGAGCAGAGCAGAC
Source organism: Phoxinus dragarum (assembly GCA_033366665.1). NCBI lineage: Eukaryota > Metazoa > Chordata > Actinopteri > Cypriniformes > Leuciscidae > Phoxinus > Phoxinus dragarum. Next base: position 60,971 of record JARPMJ010003173.1, read on the forward strand.
GTTTACAATAGTTTACAATGGTTTTTATTCTTAGAAAAACAGCTGAACGACCTCAGAGGCGGTGACGCGGTGGGCACCGTAATGTAATGTGAATGTAGCGGTGACATATTATATGCTAATTCCACCCTCACGCTCCGTCATGGCGATATCACGAGAGTTTTAAAGGGGTCATGACATGGTTTTTTTTATTTTATTATTATGTTCCCTTAGGTGCAATTATAGTATTACTATAGTTTTTTTTTACAAAAAACTTTAAAATGTAGTGATTTATGACCTTTTCCCACCCTGTTTCTCATCCTCTGATTCAAACAGTCTGTTTTGGGGGTGTTTCCCCTTTAAGAGTTCAGTGTTAACGCCCACTGTTATGATTGGCTAACGTCAGTGCCTATGCATCAATTATTAACGCCCCCAGCCAGAACGTTTGCGGATTCGGCGCAACTGTTTAATAGCGGCTGATGCATGCGAAGCAATGGCTCTTGCAATGATAAAACCTTATTATGTTAGAGCCAGAATCAGAGGAAAATGAACCATCACCACAACAACGAAGACTGGATCAGCCCGTGTCCACATGGAAAGTGAAACTATTTTGAATTAATAAAAAAAATTAACCCGAGACACTTGAAAACGGATTATTGTTGCATAATTATCCTATAGCTTCATTTGCTAACAGTTTAACATTATTTAACTAATTCCAATGAAATGATAGGGTGTACCACGGACAAAAATGCATGCACAGACAGGCCATCTTTGAAGATGCAGCATTGATAAAGGCAACATTTTAATTTTCTATCACATGTAGGCCTACTAGAAAGGCGACATATTTTCAAGATTCTCTAATACAAATGTGTTTATATTAGCCATGGAAAAAAGTAAGTTTGCGTCGTCGTTATGAGCCCAGAATAGTCGGCACGGACTTATCTTTGAGCAAACCGTTTTCTGGCAAAGCCAAGCATCATATTGGGATTTTTTCCTCAAAACAGTCATCCTTAAATGTATAGAACACTGCCGTGACTGGGACGTCCGCAAAAAAATAAAGTGCATCCATTTTTCCCTGACGACTGGATCTTTCAGCGTATTTAAAAAGTAGTTTAAAGTTTTAAATACATTACTTACAGTTTGCGTCGTCGTTGTTGAGCCCAGAATAGACGGCACGGACTTATCTTTGAGAAACAGTTTTCTGGCAAAGCTCAAAACAGTCATCCTTAAAATGTATAGAACAAACGCTTAAATTAACACTGCCGTGACTGGGAACGTCCGCAAAAAATAAAGTGCATCCATTTTTCCCTGACGACTGGATCTTTCGCAGCGTATTCAAAGATGTTGTTTGTCCACAGCCAGGAACAGCAGATCTGCGGCATCGTCATTTCCCTGTACACAGACCCACTCGCTGTCCGTCGACTGAACACTTGTGAGGCGCGCGGCGCGCGGAGCGCGACAACGATACGAAGTGAGCGTAGTTGTCTTGCGCTTTAAGCGTAGTTGTCTTGTGCCTGGAGGCGGTCTATATGCAAACGCTGGTACGTCACTTCGTACCGTGACGTCACTTCTTACCATGGATCCAGAACGAGCTGTATTTAGAGCTTGATTAAATAAATGATTCGTTTATAATGGGGAGGACGTCTTAAGCTATGAAACTTGCAGGACGTTTTAATGGTACAAAGACCTCTTATATACCAAAAGATCAAGGCAAATTTGGTTTCTCATGTCATGACCCCTTTAACTCGACAAGAGATCTCGTCACATTTTAGTCTCGCGAGATCTCGTCACACACCGCTACTAGTGAACACACGAGGTACAGTCTGTTAGTGTGCAGATGCTTTCAGCACATATAAACAATCTGCAATACTTGTATTAGTAATATTACTCTTATATTGAGTATCTGATATTGTTTGTGTCGTTGCTGTATTTTTAGTGGAAGCTTTAAGATAATAAACACTTGCTGAACTATGAAGTGACAAAAGTATCTCAGAGGACCATCACTGTAATAATCTCTGACTGAAACTTACTGAACTTTATATAAAATCATCATCACAAGCACCAATTTACTTCATGATAAATAAGGATAACTGTTACAGAGCGGGCTCCCGCACCGCCTCCTCTCCACCGCCAGAGGGAGCCTTCACCGGAATACTAGTTCTCTCGGGAACTCCAATCCCCATAATGCTTCATACCTGGGACTGATTGCGCACACACCTGCACCTCATTCAGACTCTCTATTTAAACCACACTCAAATAGAGGATCAGTGCGAACATACTCCTGTACAGTAGGTGGCGGTATGCACCTTATAGTCATGGTTGCAATCTGCCATTAATCAAGAAGAAGAAGAAGAAGAAGAAGAAGAAGAAGAAGGATCAGTGCGAAGTATTGCATTGCCACGGCCTGTAATTTCTGAGCGTTTACCCTATTCTACTGATCCCGTTGCCTACCTCGGACTGTTATCTCACTTCTACCTGCTTGCTGCCTGTCTTGACTTGGATTGCCTTTGGATTATTGCCTCTTGCTGCCTGCCCCGACCTTCTGCCTGTTACCTGAATACTCTCTCTGTGTTGACCTCTGATTTCCCCTGTTTGCTGTTCTCTGACCCTTGCCTGTTTGACGTTCCTTCAATAAAGCTGCAAATGGATCCTTCTCAATCTCCCGTATCATTACAGAAACTATGCTATTATATGCCATTTATCATTTATTTGTAGTTGTTGTTTTTATGTATTTGGTTAAACACAGTAATACAGTCCTGCTGAACATGTCTCTCTACTCTCTCTTTTAGGGACTGTGACTGTGGTTGTGATTGTTGTTGTTGCCGCTTCATTCGCTCTTCTCCTTCTGGCTCTTATTCTCTGGGTGATTCGTAAAAGAAGAGCAGGTGAGTTTTTCATATTTTGTAACAACAGACAAAAACATCTGATCAAATAAATATGTAATTTAGACACATTTATTTCTCTAAAAGTGAAATCAATGAGTTAACAAAAATAATGTTTCTATTCTACAGCTACAGATTATTCTAGACTCTTTTAAAACTGATTGTCGTGTGTGTGTGTGTAACTTTCCTGTGTCATTGTTTCAGGCAACAGAAGAGGGACTGGTGACTCTGTGGTAAGTATTGCTGGTTGATCCATGAGTTATCAATGTTCATAAGGACTGATCCTGAAATATGACACTCGTATTAGTCAGATTAAAATGTCAGGGTTCTCAGAGACAGTTCTGTCAGTCTTGTCTTAGTTTAATGTGTCTCTGTGTGTGTTGTGTTTGAGCACATGACTCTGTTTCTGTTTGTGTTGGCTTCTCTTGTCCCGCCTCCTAGTTTCCATTACCTCTTGTTTAGCCGTTGATGAGTCCTCGTCAGTCCGAGTGCTCACCTGTTCTTTGTCAGAGTATTGCCGAATGCAATGTTAGTTTGACTTCTGGCTTCTGAGATTCCTTCATCTGATCGAGTTTTAAAGGCAGCACAGATCTATCCTTCACTACCTTTGATATCCCACAATCCTGTGCTTTCCATTCTGTGACAGTTGAGCTATTGTTCACACAACCCCGTTTTCAACCAAAAACGTAAAACCTTTTATGCATTTTGGCCGTTCATTTACACGACAACGGCATTTTGGGCGCCTGAAAATGCAAAGTTTTAAAAAACGGGTTTCAAAGTGCAAAACTGTGCTGAACTGTGCGGTTCACACTACATGACTTGCTCTCTGTGAAATCAGGAGTGTTCAAGTTGTTGAGCTGTTCACACCACACGACACAACATGATTGATCCGCAACAGGAGGTAACGCACTACACGAGTTGACAACAACTGTCACCCAACAATTATATCTTGTCTACAAACCACGTTTTGACACGAAAAATCACGCGATAAAACGAACCGGAAATGACGCAATCCAGCACGCGCGCCACTACCCAGCGAAGAAGAACACAAGAACACAACACGCGAGTCTTTGTTTGAATATGGACGTCAGACAGAAATTAGTGCTGCAAACTGTTTGCGCGATGATTTGCTCTGACAAAAACACAAAAACTTATTTTCCTGGTGACCTCAACCCATGCCTTGCTCTGATTGGCTGTAGCTCATGACATCACATGAGGTTGAGTCGTGCGACAGCTCCGGATATCTAGCATGCTAGATATTTTTCTGGGCTCGGCGACGCGTCTGCTAGGCGTCTGCGAGCATCTTTGATGCGTTGTTGGCTCTTTCATACTAACAGATTGGCGAGCGGCGATAACACCCCGACCTGTCGGCGAGCTCAATTATTAGCAGATCGGGCTTAAAATCCTGTAGTGTGAACTAGGCATGAACAACAAAAACATGATTCTGTGAAGACAATGAAGTCATGCACATGCGTATTACGTGTTCAGTCTATAGTGTTTCATCGCAATCTACTGGCCGGGCAGCAGAATACAGCGTTGTCATTTGTTATAACTGTGTGAATGGGGATAGTTTTGACAATGATGTCATCTGTACGCGGAAAACTTTTTAAGCATATCGTTGTCGTGTAAACGTGCCCTGAGTGTGTTGTGCTACTGTTACTAATTGCCCATTGGTGTAGTTGTGGATTTCATCATGTGTTGTTCCTGTTGTGTGGGTCAAGTCAGACATCCTGCATGTTACAATAGGATCTGTCATCATAACCTCATGTCTGTATAATAGATTTTCACAAAACATTTTTGTGAAATTTCCAGGACACACGTTTTACCAGTGGTGGGCCGTCAGGGCCAGCAAGGCCTTCTCTGCTGGCCTAAACACTATCAGAATCACTGACTTGCACTTTAATATATTATATGAATGAGTATTAAATTATTTCCAATTAGTCCATTCTCTTAATTTCATAGGGACAGACTGGACTTTCAGCACATTAGCCTCGATGGCGATAGAAAAGGTTGTTGAGACTGAAACGCACAGACAACCTGTACAACCAAGTACCGATAATTTAAGTCTTTTTGAGGAAAGAAATTAGGATGGATTTTGTGTAAAAAATAATCAGTAGTTTTGGAGAGTATAATGAATTTTTTGCTCTCGTTTTTGTCCGTGGTGAATAAGATTTTCTTCCTAATTTTTCTTGTAAATTTATGATCAAAACAACTTGTTTTTTCAAACAATAAAGGATTAGTTCACTTTTAAAATGAAAATTCTGTCATCATTTACTCACCCTTAAGTTGTTTCAAACCTGTATGAATTTCTTTCCTCTGCTGAACACAAAGGAAGATATTTAGAAGAATGTCAGTAAACAGACAGTTTTTGGTTCCCATTGACTTCCATAGTATATTTTTTTCCTACTAGGGCAGTCAATGGGAACCAAAAACTGTCTGGTTACTGACATTCTTCTAAATATCTTCCTTTGTGTTCAGCAGAGGAAAGAAATTCATACAGGTTTGAAACAACTTAAGGGTGAGTATATGATGACAGAATTTTCACTTTAAAAGTGAACTAATCCTTTAATACTATTGTAGCCATTGAGGGATAAGACAAGGGAGGATCCGTTTCTAAACTTATAATCGGAACGCAAGAACCACTAACACAAAAGCCGAACTCACTCGCTCGTTTCTCTCTAGCCGGCGTTTCCCAAACTCACCGCATTAACCCTATAACTGCCAGTGCGTGCGCTGCTACTCTATTAAAAGTTATTCATTCAGGTTGGACATCACTGAAGGCCTAGGTGTGATATGCACGGCCCGCCACTGCGTTTTACACATATATTACCTGAACATTTGCAGCACCTGAGTAAAATATTATTGATGGATGGCAATAGCTTGATTTTTTTCCCCATATTTCCATTGATGTTTAGGAGCAGACAGATGATGTGACTTATACTGAAGTCGCTGCGTACAGTAAAAAACGAATAAAAAAGAACAAGGTGAGCGAACACTTCCTTGATGCTGTCCAGCTTCTCTCAACATGATAGTTTTTATTTTCCTCTTATATGCAGTTCTTCTTGGTTTGTGTGATTATATGCAGTTCTTCATGAATTGAGAGATTATATGCAGTTCTTCATGAATTGAGCTCATGCTGTAATAATTGTGGGTTGAAACAACTGTGATGTTCATTCAGGTTCGCTGTGATGATAAAGTGACGTACGCTTCCATCAGAGGAGCAAAAGCTGGAGCTCAGGAGAACTGCAGTCAACTTTATGCCTCTGTGAACAAGAACAAATCAGGCAAATAATTATACAAAACCCACAAGAGCAGAGGAATATCAATCTAATATAACTCAATACAAATGGGTTCATTCATTGTTAATACTTTCAGTGTCTTTTACATGTTAACAAACACATTGTAACAGATTGTTGTGTTTTGTCCTCTTTGTGTTCTGGCTTTGAGTTCTAGCGCTTCCAGAACTGTTTTAATAACCTTTGGTCTAGTTTTAATTTAGCAATGTGGCACTAGTGTGACTACGTGTTTTCAGGAGTATTTTCAGAGCGATGAACTCACTGTTGAGGTTTGGGAACATGTTTCTGTTGAGTGTGAGAACTCAGTTAGTTTAACCACATGTTTTTAGAGAAACACGTGTGGTTAAAGAAGAAAGAAAGAAGAGGAACTGACATCTTAACCCACACAGAACTGGTCATCTCTGAACTCAGTTTGGACTGAACCTGGTCAAACAAAAATAACTTATTTAATGGATATTTACAAGTATTTGTCTGGTATTGGATGCTGAATAAGACAAATCATTTTAAATTGTACTTTTTATTCAGTCCCATAAGTACATAAGTACATAAAAACAGTTATTTTTACATTATCGCATTAATAACCATATTAATATTGCAAGAGTGAATTAACTTCCCATTAATTGCAGATCCTTTGTGTATTCCTTAACACTCACCTATGTATCATCTTTTTACTCTTTTAATTCCTTTTATAACTGTATCATATCTCTCTTTTAATTTCTTTTATAACTATCATATCTCTCTTTTAATTTATTTTATAACTGTTTTAACTTTCCTTGCTTTTATTTTGTGATTATTTTAATTCCTTTCTGTAATGCACTTTGAATTGCCATAGTGTATGAAATGCGCTATATAAATAAACTTTTTTAAAATTGCATTCATAAACGATTCTTTGCAACAGCAAATCATTTCCAACTTCATGCAGGCCTAATTGAGACTACTTTTAAAATCACTGAACATCAGTAGCCTATTCCTAACCACAAGTCAACAAAACACGCTTAAAGGGATAGTTCACTTCAAAATGAAAATTCTGTCATCATATACAGTACTCATCCTTAAGTTGTTTCAAACCTGTATGAATTTCTTTATTCTGCTGAACACAAAGGAATATATTTTGAAGAATGTCAGTAACCAAACAGTTAACTGGTCTCATTGACTTTCATAGTAGGAAAAAAAAAATACTATGGAAGTCAATGGGACCAGTTAACTGTTTGGTTACTGACATTCTTCAAAATATATTCCTTTGTGTTCAGCAGAAGAAAGATAATTGTTTTATTTGTAAACCACATTTAGTCTCGTTTTTATTCGTCAACAATATTGCATTATACATTTAATTTGAGTCATCGTCACATGACCAGCATTTAATTGCGTCTCGTCTCGTTTTCGTCAGGTGATAAATGTTCATTGACGAAGATATTTCGCCATAATTTTCGCTGACGAAAGTAACGTGAAAGGGGCTTTCACGAACACAAGTCCCAGACCTGCTCTTTGACATCACAAGCCATGTCTGATCGCGTCAAGTTTAGCAGTAGCTGCTTCTCCCAGCATCACTGAACACATATCTCTAGCTGCAGGGAGTAGCAATGTTTCGCCGATGTTATGGGGTTTGCCTGACTTCGCTATACGTAGCGCGACATGATAAGCTTCTGTCGCCTTTATAATAATAGTGCCAAATGACTGTATTGTTTTTTTGTGACTGCAAATCATCACGCTTCCTCTCAAAAAACTCAACTGGCTTGTTCACTAAATTTGTGTGCTTAGTGTCAATGTGATGCCGCAGTTTGCATGGTCTCATGCTATCATTTGCTAGCACCTCCTTGCAGACCACACACTGCGGCAGAGGTGCAGCCTCGGACCCCGACCAGGTAAAACCTAACTTTAAATACTCAGGATCATATTTCCTACGTTTTTTACTGGGTCCTGTGACTGTCTCCTCCCTTAATGCTGACTACTGTTGACTTGGGACAAGGAAACGATGCATTTTAATTTTTAAAGCTAATACACAACAATTTAGCTGCATACAGTTATTTTTTTCTTCACGTGCCGTGCCTCCCCTGTGGCTCTTTGGCCCCCCAGCAGATGTAAATGGTGAGTTGAACACAATGAAGATAGATGAATGAAACTTAGCTGATGAATAACAGTATTGTCCTTTACAGATGGAGATCGGAACGAGGCTGATGGTAAACACAGATGAGAGTCTCTGGAGATGGCAGAAGGTTCTTGGAACGTGATCGGATGACGAGGATGGCAGGTAAGTGGAACAGGTAAGGATCGAGGTAGAGTCTGTGTGTCCATGGAGAGACGAGATCAGACAATGAAGAGTGGTGCAAGTGAATGTATAGTGAACAGGTGACGAGGTACAGGTGTGGTGATTAGTAATCAGGGGAAAGTGAACGAGTGGGTGGAGTCTGTAGATCTGGTGGAGCAGTGACAGTACCCCCCTCCTCCATGGGCGGCTCCTGACGACTGCGTGGAAAGATAATGATGGCGACGAGGTCTACCATGACCCCTGGGAGCTGGATGATCTGGGTGCTCGGTGTGGAATTGGGTAAGGATTGCTGGATCGAGGATATCGTCACGAGCAACCCAGGATTGTTCTTCTGGTCCGTAGTCCTCCCAGTCGACTAGGTACTCTAATCTGGCACCTCATCGTCGTGAATCCAGAATGTCTCGAACCCAGTAGATAGGCTCCTCTTCGGCAAGGTTGGGAGGAGGAGGTATGTCGGCATCACCAGGATCTGTGGGAGGAGTAGAGACAGGTTCAGTGTGAGGTTTCAGGAGTGACACATGGAAGGAAGGTGAGATTCTAAAGTGAGGTCGTAAGTTGAGTCTATAGGTGACAACTTCATTGATCTGCCTCTGGATGGTGAACGGTTGAAACAGTGGAGTGGAGGTACGACGACGATCAGCTTGAGTTTTGTGTCTCCGCACTGCCCATTGGAGATGCACGTGAGCTGAGACCCATACCCTCTCGGTTTTCTTGAGAGATCTGTTCATTGATATCCCAAGTGATGGGACTGACGAACATGGCTGGAGGGAGAATGGGTTCCTGAAGGGTTTCGTCTGGAGTGGTTTGGTGAAGACGGGAAAGGGCATCGGCTTTGCAGTTCTTGATTCCAGGGCGGTAAGTTACGGTGAAGTTGAACCGTGTAAAGAACAATGCCCACCGGGCTTGACGCGGATTCAGTCTTTTTGCTTCTCTGAGATACTCCGGATTACGGTGATCGGTGATAACTTCAAATTGGGGAATGGCTCCCTCCAGCCAATGTGTCCATTCTTCTAGGGCCAGTTTAATAGCGAGCAGTTCTCTATTCCCGATGCCGTAGTTCTGCTCCGCCGAGGACAGCTTCTTAGAGTAGAAGGCACATGGATGGAGTTTAGGAGGGTCACTCTGCCGCTGAGAAAGAACCGCTCCGACCCCGGTAGAAGAGGCATTTTTAAATATCCAGCTCCAAAACAGCTGGCCTTAATGCACAATCAGGGTTCGATATTCACTCGTTTTCATTCACTCCTTCAAGTGCACTATATTAGTGGACTAATGCAGGGAATAGTGCATGAGGGTATAGAGGGCAGTTTCAGATTTCAGTTTCCTCTTCTTTCTTTCAGTTTCAAAGTTTTTGTATGAGAATGTAACGCAATTCAGATGTTATGGGAAGAAGGAGGCGGGAGCCGGCGAACATTTAAAGACTTTAATAATAAAATAAATAAATACAAAATAAAAAAGTAAAGATAGCAGCCCCTCATCGACGACTGCTGTCACGTATAACAAAACACATTTAAAATCCAGACCTGTTCCTCTCTCGATATCCACTGTCGTCACTCCTCTTTTATGCTTTAATTACTCCTATAATTATACAAAACCCACATGAGCAGAAGAATATCAATCTAATATAACTCAAGACTGATGGGTTCATTCATTGTTAATACTTTCAGTGTCTTTTACATGTTAACAAACAAATAGTAACAGATTGTTGTCTGTTGTCCTCTTTGTGTTCTGGCTTTGAGTTCTAGCGCTTCCAGAACTGTTTTAATAACCTTTGGTCTAGTTTTAATATAGCAATGTGGCACTGGTGTGACTACGTATTTTCAGTAGTATTTTCAGAGCGATGAACTCACTGTTGAGGTTTGGGAACATGTTTCTGTTGAGTGTGAGAACTCAGTTAGTTTAACCACATGTTTTCAGATAAACACGTGTGGTTAATGAAGAAAGAAAGAAGAGGAACTGACATCTAAACCCACACAGAACTGGTCATCTCTGAACCCAGTTTGGACTGAACCTGGTAAAACAAAAATAACTTATTTAATGGATAAATACAAGTATTTGTCTGGTACCTTTTATTGGTGTCAGTGACGTAAGACGGCAAGCAGGCGGTTGAGCTGAACCAGACAGTTATAGAAGTGCAGAGGATTCAGTGACTGAAGAGCAGAATTGTTTCAGCATCTCCTGTGGCAGGTTTAACTTCTTCAGCTGGTGAAGGAAGTACATTGCTTTTTAACACTGGAGTCTATCTGATTGTCCCACTTCAGGTCCTGGTAGAGCCCAGAACACTGCGGTCATGCCCAGTCATTTATGGATTTGGCCTTTGCAATGTTGGCTCCATTGTCAGTAGTTTTGACAGTAGAGTCTATGTGGAACTCCTCCTTCAGGTCCTGAGAGATGGTGCTGGCCAGGAGCCTGAAAGACTCATGCTGTTCATGATGGGGAGTGGGAATGATGCTGGGGCGTTTCTCCTGAAGTCCATGATCATCTCCAGAGTTTTAAGCGTGTTAAAGGGATAGTTCACCCAAAAAATGAAAATTAGCCTATGATTTACTCACCCTTAAATCATCCTATTTGACATTCTTCTTTCAGACGAATACAATCGGAGTTATATATAAAAATGTCCTGGCTCTTCCAAGCTTTTTGTTTAAATGTTTTTTTTTTTTCAAAACATTTTATGAACCTATTTTTATGCTTTAGTAGAGTAAAAAAGTTACATACAGCACCTTTAAACTCAGATCTTGAAGATTTTGCAGTCATGTGGCTCCCTCTAGTGCACAACATTAGTGGGTTATGAATCGCATTGATATATTTGGCTGATTTTTTAAATTACACAACTCAATATTAGTGAGATAAGCCACTACATGATGATTATATTCTTATCATCAATCAGTTTATTGCATCTGATTGTTTTTTCTCTTGCTGTTCTCAACATAACAATCAGGGGGTCCTTTGTTCAACATTCGCCGCTGGCTCAAAACCACTAGCCTGACTACGTCAGACTTCATACTTCCGCTCAATTTCATTTCGCTTCTGTACTTAGTCTGAGACATCGACATGTCTCTCAGTTTTCCTCCAGCCTGAAAACAGCCGGCCAATCAACGAACAGAGGGCGGGCTGAGAGCCGTGACATAGATGCTAAGCGGCGAGTTTGAGATTGGGGAAATCGAAAACGACCGCGGATATGGAGACAAGGGATGCAATTCGCTCTGTTGTGGAGAATATTCCCGGCATTTCCAAACTGAAGGACGAACAAGAAGAGTGTTTGGTAAAATCTCCCATGTCCTGAAACATCACAATTTTATGACACAAAGTGTGTAAGTGTGTTTATGCTTTTTGCTCATTTGCGGATACGCCAACTAGTGGTCAGATCTGGAACTTTAACACACTTTTAACACACGTTGATTGACGGGTCCTTATACACACCGTTTTCATAACCACAATATAAAGAATTTATGATTCTTGAATGTGTCAATAGGAAAAAGGAAGAAATATTTAGCCTTTTTTTTTACCATTCCAGATTATTATTATTTTTGCTCTTTTTTTCATGTTGTTGTTCTTTATTTATGACTTGTTAATTTGTTGAAAGATATGTGATATCTATCCTGTGAAGCGTTTTTGTTGTATGCTGTTGTGATGATTGTTGTATGATTTGAGTCATTGGTTTCAATAATAAAAAATAAAAAAATGTTTTAAAACACACCAACTTTTTAAGATAGTTTAGAATTAGCCTACTGTAATTCACATATCCCACATAATCAGAGTAAAATAATAACATCATTATTGTATTGTAAATAGCTGATTAAGTATCCCGTTTACATTGTAGAGAATCAGTTCCTCAATTAATTGAAATGAATCAGCTGGATAAGATAATGTTAGCTTATTACTAAAAGGACAACATCATTAATATGTGATCCTGGGAATATCTATCTCTTCTTTTTAAAAGCTTACATAAACACACATGTATTAAAAAATTATAAATAAAAATAACTTGCAGATTGGTAGTGAATTTAAATATTGTTTTAGTCATGTCAGAATATCACAGATACCAACCACCCTAGATGAATAACTCCACACATAAATAAGAAATAGGCTACTATAAAAACAGATATAACACTGCAAAACTCTGGTTATAAGAGCCACATCCAAACTGAACATGGATATTAATAAAAATAATATTAGTAATATTAAGAACTTCCTTTCAGAAACAGCATCATCATGCCACGGTGGGCCAGCATAAAAACACGCTCCGGATTTGACATATAACGTGGAGTCTCTCCTGGTCTTTGAGTTAAAAACCTTGTGTGTGTGTGTGTGTGTGTGTGTGTGTGTGTGTGTGTGTGTGTGTGAAAGAGAGTTTTGCACAGTGGCTTATTAGCATATATATATATTAGGGGTGTCACGATTCTCCAAATCCTCGATTCGATTACATTTTCGATTCTAAGGTCACAGTTCGATTCGATTCTCGGTTTTTACTTTTTTTTTTTTTTAAAGCACAGGTTGCTATGCCATTTTTAGACCAAACTTTTATGCATAATATCTGACCTTTGTTCGCAATGTACCACACTGTCAAATTTAAAACATTTATTCAGAACATAATGTAACAATACTTATATCTTCAGTCAATTGGAAACTTAAGTAAAATAACCTGCGATCTAGTTTCTCTTTTGTAACTGCAGTCTTCTTCACAGAATATGACATTCAAGTTCACAACAAAACAAACAAACAAACAGTTTAACAGATACATCTATGCGTCGCGCAGAGCCACGTCTTTAAAATTCTAACACTTTAACTGAGTGGACACACACAAACACACACACACACACACCGGCGGCGCCATTCGCCGTCTGTCCGCGGCGCCAGCAACGGCTCAGGATCTTGTTCAAAATTAATCCTGTCGCGCCAGAGAGCACCATTCACATAGTTTTATATTACATTTATTATAAATGAATACATTTTATATACATTTATTTGTCTCAAATCGTCGTTATGACTTTGCTGCAATATACATGTTTTACATTCATTTACAGAAATCAGCTGGTTGAATGAAAATGGCTGATGTTATCGAATTTTCAGGATACATTCAGTTAACGGACGCTCTCTGAGATAAAGTGCAGACTAAGCAACATTGTACAGTAGCCTCATAACATAGACATGATCTTAATTCCATAATGTCCTTAAACATAATATTGCAGGCCACATAAAAGTGCGCGTCCGGTGTACGATACCTCGAGTTGTCATAGACGCGCCGCGGCGCTTCTCGACCGGTGTGTGCGATACCTCGAGTTGTCAAAGACGCGGCGCTTCTCGTACGGTGTGTGCGATACCTCGAGTTGTCAAAGACGCGGCGCTTCTCGTCCGGTGTGTGCGATACCTCGAGTTGTCAAAGACGCGGCGCTTCTCGTCCGGTGTGTGCGTGACTCGCACCATTTCAACACGCGTTTTTTTCTGCTTGACAAGCCGACCGAACGTGACATGGGGGCGTGGCAGCATCGACGATTCCATTTTTTAATTCGATGATCGAGATTGTGACTTAATTTCGATCGATTTCGATTTAAAATCGAAATCGTGACACCCTTAATATATATATATATGCTAATATATATATATATATATATATATATATATATATATATATATATATATATATTTTTTTTTTAATTGCTGTTATTGACTCATTCAATTAAATGTATGTGTGTTTGACTATATATATATATATATATATATATATATATATATATGCTATATATATATATATATATATATATATATATATATAATTTTTTTTTTAATTGCTGTTATTGACTCATTCAATTAAATGTATGTGTGTTTGACTTTCTGTATTTTATAAAAAATAAAATTATTGGCTCATTCGATGGCTTTCTATTTGCACATGTTCAGGTGGCAGACTTAGGAAAAGTAGCAAAAAAACGTAGGCAAAGTCTTGTACCGCTCAGTTACAAAATGACTTTGCCCACATCTTACTCTCCAGTCCAGTGTGTGGCGGTAAGTCACTGTTTTGTTTGCCGACCGCCATTAAACCTCAGAGGAAGAAGATTCATTTGCATCTTAACATCTGGTGGTTTGTCGCGCTACTGGCCATACAAACTGTTATAACTGTAGTTTAAAACTAGCCTATAGAAAGATGGCAATTTTGAGTCGGGTGAGTAAATGACTGTAATATTATCGTCCTCATAGACGTGACTAGAAGTTTTGAATCGAGCAGGAATATCTGGAGGTGCAGCAACTGAACTGAGAAGATGGTGTTTGTTAAAGAGGAGATTGAGGAGAACTCGAGTGAGTGAACCAGAACCCTGGAGAATAATAAAACACGAGGAACAAACAGGTTGGTGTCTAGGTCTAGATTTATCTTTAATAACGGTTGTGGTACTTTGAGCTAACAGAGCTTTAGACACGAGGTATCCGTGGAAAAAGTTCTTAGAACCACTAACAGTAATCAAAACACTAACAGTAACAAAACACAAAAAATAACAAATACACGAGAAGAAAAAAAAAAAAAAGTACATATGTTTACATCGGCAATTATGGTTCCATACTGGAGGATAATCAACTGAACTTAGTGCCGGGTTCGTCAGAGTTGAAATGATGCGGTTTGCAGAATCAGAGCTTAAACTCAACGTTCAACAATAACCTGAGGAAGCGGAGAGAAATATCAGCGCAAATGCTGATTACAATGAGGAACGGCTGCGGGTAGAGTGAGTGAGAGAAAACCATGAATGCGAGTGAGTAAGTGTGTGCGCGAGCGCTGATGTGATGAGGATCAGCTGAGTGTGTGTGCAGCGCGAGCGCTGATATGATGAGGATCAGCTGAGTGTGTGTGCAGCGCGAGCGCTGATATGATGAGGATCAGCTGAGTGTGTGTGCAGCGCGAGCGCTGATATGATGAGGATCAGCTGAGTGTGTGTGTGTGTGCGCAGCGCGAGCGCTGATATAATGAGGATCAGCTGAGTGTGTGTGCAGCGCGAGCGCTGATATGATGAGGATCAGCTGAGTGTGTGTGCAGCGCGAGCGCTGATATGATGAGGATCAGCTGAGTGTGTGTGTCAAGCGGCAACCTCCACGTCTCTCTCTTGAAACCAACACGGAAGTGAGTTAAACTGCATTTTCATTGACTGTCATCGGCCAGTGGCCCATGCATATCGACTGTCACTAAAAATCAGTGGTAAAACGTGAGGAAAATGCTAGGTTATTTTATAGCTGGCAAAGTTTAAGTCTAATGAAATACACTGACACCTTATTTTTGTTCTTTCAAAAGTAGGCTAACTGAATGCCCTGCGACATGTATTAGCCAAAAGTAATTGTAATTCTATTCAAATCATATTAATGTATGTACATGTATAATAATGTCATTAAAATATATTTTAAGTTGATTAAGTTTCCGCTTAAAAAAACAACGTTCTGTACATAGCCTAGATCTACGCGCCCCCTGAACCCCCATAATAAAGATGGACAGTGACATAGAAATTTGGCAAATAAAACAGACAGGGTTTCAGACATTTCAAAGTCATCGGGACTTCGTATCGCATCGAAAATAGCTAAGATTTAACCATTTCCCCCCTACTATTAAATCTAACAGATGCTAATATTGTCTTCAATGGTGTTCAGCACACATACCTCTGTTGAAATCTCAGACAATTTGGTTCAGGGTTTCATGACCCTTTAAACAAAATATATATGTTTTTGGGTTTACAATACTTTTCTGTAGGGATTTTACATAGTTTTTCTGTAAGTTTCACTGTAATTTTTTTACAGAGCTCACTTTTATGTCCTTTCACCTCATATTTCTCTATTTGAATTATTTTGATGTACTGAAAATTAAATTAATATTTTTCTTTCATGTCAGACCTGATGGAAGTGAAGGAGGAGAGTGAAGAACTGAGAGAAGTGGAGGAGGAACATCATGTCAAGCCTGGAGAAAAACCTTTGAGTCGATCAAAGACTAAAAATAAATTTTTAAAGAAAATAAAAAATCACATTAAAATCCACACTGGAGAGAAGTCGTTCACATGTGATAAATGTGGGAAGAGTTTCACGGAAACAGCAAACCTTAAGAGTCACATGAGAATCCACACTGGAGAGAAGGCTTTCATGTGTGATCAGTGTGAAAAGAGATTCTCAAACAAACGCAATCTTGATCATCACCTGAGAGTTCACACTGGAGAGAAGTCGTTCACATGTGATCAGTGTGGGAAAAGTTATAGGGATTCAGGATACTTTAAGAGTCACATGAGAATCCACACTGGAGAGAAACCGTTCATGTGTGATCAGTGTGAAAAGAGATTCGCTCAGAGACAAAGTCTTAATGTTCACATGAGGATCCACACCGGAGAGAAGCCGTTCACATGTGATCAATGTGGCAAAACATTTCTAAGTGCATCAGCCCTGAAGAGACACCTGACAGTTCATACGAAAGAGAAGCCGCATTCATGTTCTGTGTGTGGAAAGAGTTTTTCACTGCTGGAATATTTACAAACACATCAGAAAACACACACTGGTGTGAGAGAGTACATGTGCTTTGAGTGTGAGAAGACTTTTACTACATTGAACAATTTAAAACAACACCAGAGAATTCACACTGGAGAAAAACCTTACAAGTGTTCACACTGTGACAAGAGATTCAGTCAGTCATCATCTCTGAGAACACATGAGAGGATCCACACCGGAGAGAAGCCGCACACATGTGATCAGTGCGGAAAGAGATTCTCTATTAAAAGTCGCCTGAAGAAACACATGAAGATCCACGCGCTGGAGAAACCACTGAGTGGAGAAACCAATTAGTTTCCTAACAGCCATGATGAGTGACAGGACCGATTGGGCGTTCTGACGATTTTATAACGTGATTTTGAAGACAAACTACTTTTCAATTGAATCATCAAGATTGTGATCTTTGATATCTTTTTTATGTCTTTGTAAAATGTTAAAACTACAGTGTAATCACCATGGGAAAATCTCAGAGTAAAACTGGGAGTTGTGAAAAATATGATACACCGGTGTTTTGCCAGATGAGAAGTTTATCTATGTATCATGTTTTTACTCTTTTAATTCCTTTGATAACTGTATCATATATATTTGTTAATTCCTTTTATAACTGTTTTTATTTTGTGATTTATTTTAATTCCTTTCTGTGTAAAGCACTTTGAATTGCCATAGTGTATGAAATGTGCTATATAAATAAACTCGCCTTGCCAACAGCAATGACTGCCTACTAGATGATTGTGATGACTGGCAAAATAGAGACTAGTGTCTCTATCATGTGTCTTTCATGCGTGCTGATGACGTATTTGAAAAACAATTAAGCGGGAGCCAGCAATAAGGCTGTGAAAGGAATTGAATTTTAGTTTCGATTCCGATTATGAAAACGTGATAAAAAACGGAAAACGTGGACTAAATCGCAGAATCCAGTCATAAAAACGGAATTTACTGTACAACGAGGAATGTCACGGAATCTATAATTTTTTTGCAGAATAAATCAAAAGCCGGTCAGTATAGACTTCAATTAAATCAGATCATGATTTAGACTAGTGTCTGTGAATATTAAAGCACAAAAGAGTGTTTAAATATAAATCCTGCATGTTCTGTGTGTCTCTCTGAATTGTTTTGTACCACACACACACACACACACTGAAGCACTCGTGACGCTCGCTGTGTTTTCATCCTCTGCCGCCTCACTATATGAATGCTTGAACTTCAGCTCCAGAGCCGCTCTGAGAGTCACTTCATGAGCATTTTACTGTTTCACCTGAGAAAAACTCGTCATATCATAGACACAGAAACTCAAAGGTTAACAGCAACTGTCAGACTAAATGTTCAGCTTGACTAGAAGAAATTGTGACAAATATATTATGGTTGTATAGTAGAATGCAGCTACGTCTCAATGCAATAATAATAATAACATTAGAAATAATAAAAAATAAAATCATTTTAACAGTAAACCTCTTGTGCAGCACATCTTCGTCTTCGCAAAATCCTAATTACAACATTGTATGACATTGTATCATATGATGCTCATAAGTTTCTTCATATTGCGTTTGTAGCTGATAACACCAAATCAGTAAAATAATAAAAACTGCACTATGAAAGATCTCCATAAATTGCCTGTTTTTGCATTTCCTGCTTTTCCCTGCTTGAGAATTACTGTCCAATGAATTGATGACTTTAGCACACATGTGGTTTGGTTTACAAATTTTGGTTCACTTGCAAAAAGGGCAGTGTGAAAGCGAACCACACCAAACCAAAAATAAATCAACATTGTAATTGATCCGGACCAAAGCAAGTGAACTAGCAGACTTTACCACACATTCAGAATGTTTTTATTTTTCATTTGTGTTTTGTTGTGTTTAATAATTCAGAATGGATCCGGATAGCTATATTCAGTCCAATTGGTCTGGTTTGGAATTGCAGGTTGACTTCTGCTTATTTGTTCAAGTTACTGTATAACTGAGCAAAGTACTTTTAAGTTGTAAAGTTTGTTTGCAAATAAAAAAAGCACTGAAGGTTTAAATCTATCTTGAATTTATTTTGTTTAAAAAATAATAACATGGAGTTGAAAATGAATAACACTAGCATACAAATGACTGATCCATGTCATATTATGAGAAATAACAGTTTTGTCTTTATATGCTTATATCAGAGCAGTTTTATAGACTTTTATCGTGTATACTGACTCAATTAATGTGTTTCTAACAGCAAACACTCAGAATAAAGTGAGATGATCTGCTGATGATCCTGAATGGCTTGTTGAATGAGTGTTGATAGTCTGAGGCTCATCAATATTAACAGATCTGCTGAAAACACTCTTTATTTCATGACAATAGTTCCTGTTTTCACCTCATTTATTATGCTGATGTCTTCAGATCTCCTGTAAATTGACACTTAAAGCTCATTTCATTGGTGTCAGCAGACTGAGGGCATTTGTTGCTTACTATGTGTACATTTATTTCTGCCTTTTATGCTTTTAAATGTTTTTCTTACAGTTCTTTACTACTTTTCTAGATATCTGCCATTGTTTTAATGAAGAAACAGAATAATGTTATAAATTATAAATTATAATTATAAATTAATTATAAATAAAACTGCTTTACGATAGACAGACAGGTATAAATGCTTAAATGATCATTCTTCAAAGTCTTTATATTTTGCCACTATAATTCAAACCACTTTTTTTGTCAGCAAGAATTTTTTATAAAAATAATTATGTTGTTTCATTTTTACATGTGTTACGCTGAAGCATTATTTCACCTATATTCTGCCATTTTGTTTCCAAAAAAGTTATTTGAAACTTACTGGGAGATTTACTGGTTCTTATATGTATATAAAATCACTTTTTGTAAATTAAATATCAATCAGATCTGGTCTTTTACCATATTAAAACAAACTCAATACTGATATATTTTTGATTTTGGCAGATCAGCACCTCCCACATCAGTCACATCATCAGTGAAGCTCCTCCCACATCAGTCACATCATCAGTGAAGCTCCTCCCACATCAGTCACATGGTCAGTGAAGCTCCTCCCACATCAATTTCCCAGTAAATGCTGTAAATTCCCATCAGCTGCAAGTGAAGACGAGCATGAAAGCATCAGGAAGAGCTGAAATCTGCAGAGACTGAGTTTATTAAAGAGGACAGTGAGAACACGAGTGATCCAGAACCCTGCAGAATGAAACGCACTGAAGATCCTGAAGAACAAAGAGGTTGGTGTTTATTCTTCATTCATTCATGATGCTGGAGAACATTCATGTTAGAAACATTCAAGCACTTCATCACTTTTAGATAAACAGCTAAACTATGAAATGGTACAGATTTTCAACAAATGTTCAGTAGAGGGAGGTTGGAGAAATGTTCATATTTTTTGTCAACATCAAACCAAGTATAATTTTAGCTCTGGTTTATATTTGGTTCACAAGGTTTTGCAACCATGTTACTGAAATTTTGGATATTTCTCAATATAATTTATAATTTTTTTTTTTAAGCAATAAACAGTAAACTGTATCAAGTAAATTCAATTTCCAGAATGTCTGACAGGGTTGTAAGCGTAACTTAAGCAATATCTGATTTAAGTTGTATTTATCATAAATTATATAAGTTTCTACAATTATAGAGATCATTCTTCTAACATAACTTTGGTAACAGGGTTGATTAATAATACTAAAATTTTTGTAAAACCTGAGAGAATGGATTGAGATTATTTTCTTTTCTTCCCATCATGGAGTAGAAAGAGCCCAGATGATGTCACTTCCTGAGTGTTTTTAGAAATGCTCTGTTTTTAAAAGAGGAAAATAATGTCATAAGTAACAATGTAAGTCTGAAATAACCTTAGATACTTTGATCTTCTGAGATACGGACAATACAAACACACACAGGCTTCAGTTTCACAGCCGCAGAGTGAAGATGCAGGAATGCTTTTTCATGACCTTCCTTCTCATTCGTTCCTTCTCCCGACTTCAGTTCCTTTACCCATTCTCCCCTTCACTCAGTTCACTCAGAGTGATCATGAGAATATAATGTACTTTACATGTTTGGTATCATTAGAAATGTATCAGTGCGACTGGTTCAATGCTCTCATTTCCAGAGAAACAACAAAATGAAATAGAAGAGAGTTTAGAGATGCTTTTTCCTTTTTCCATCCAAATGGTTGTGGGTTCGATCCCAGGAGATTGCACATACCTATGTATAAATGTATAGGATAATGCAATGTAAGTCACTTTGGATAAAAGCGTCTGCCAAAATGCATAAATGTAAACCGTGCATTATGTGTCTTCAGACGTCAGGTATTACGGCTTGCATGATTTGGGGAGAATAAATATAATTTAGATTTTTCTGGTTATATATATATATATATTAGGGGTGGAGCCGAACCCGAATACGGTATTCGGAAAGGCACAAATAACGTGTTTTTTTACAAATACTTATTTTGAACAAATACTTTTAAAAATATTTGTATTCGGGAACAAAAAAAACTTTATATCAAAAAGCTGCGTTTCCTCATGAGACCGCAGTGCGTGCCCGGATGAGTGAGTGAGTGACGGACACAGGCTGCTCCACACAGCAACAGAGAGCGAAAAAACTCTTAACTCCATCACTATTTTTGTTGAATAGATTTCTGTACCTTAACTGGGTTCCTGAGGCAGTTTATAACTTTCGGGAAGCGGAGTTTGATCGGGAGATTATTCCATTACGCTGCATTATTGACGTCTGCAGTCGGGTGCGCTCATGTTCGCTCTGTTTACGTAACGTTAGCTGTTTAGCGCGGTAATTTAGACAGTAGGCTATTGACAGAGTAACGTTAACGTTCGGTTAAAAAGTTTAAAAATGCTTGTGTATTTGTGTCGAATTGTATGCACATGTGGGAGTTATATGGTACGTTTAAGTTCAAGGTGTAGGCTGTATGCTTCATAATGTTCACAATGGTATTTTATAGTTGTTGGTTTAACCATGGATGAGGTAATGGCTGTTATGTTATTTTCTTTTCAATGACGTTCATTGTTTCATTGCTGGATTTATGGAAAAACATCAACCAATATTGCATATACATAATTATTATAATGGATATAATTAAAGAATACTTACACTATAACGTAAATGAGAAGGGTAACGCAAAAAAAAAAAAAATTTACGCCTATTTTGAATTTTATCCGAATACAAATACAAATACAAATACTTTTCCCCCCTCAACAAATACAAATACAGATACAAATAGCGGCTGCTTTGCACACCCCTAATATATATATATAAACATTGAAGGACATTCCATTGGGTCATTCCAAGATGGCAGCATGTCTTTCTGTCTGACTTGCTGTCATACTCGATGGTTGTTTTATGACGCAAATCCGTATAGTTTAAGTCAGGACTGACATTCTCAGTGAACTGGCACTGCGCTAGTCCTAGCAGTGCGGTCTGAAAATGCACGGTATCCATAAAATCTCCGTCTGAACAAGTGGTTATGACTAGGGGTGTCACGATTCTCCAAATCCTCGATTCGATTACATTTTCGATTCTAAGGTCACAGTTCGATTCGATTCTCGGTTTTTACTTTTTTTTTTTTTTAAAGCACAGGTTGCTATGCCATTTTTAGACCAAACTTTTATGCATAATATCTGACCTTTGTTCGCAATGTACCACACTGTCAAATTTAAAACATTTATTCAGAACATAATGTAACAATACTTATATCTTCAGTCAATTGGAAACTTAAGTAAAATAACCTGCGATCTAGTTTCTCTTTTGTAACTGCAGTCTTCTTCACAGAATATGACATTCAAGTTCACAACAAAACAAACAAACAAACAGTTTAACAGATACATCTATGCGTCGCGCAGAGCCACGTCTTTAAAATTCTAACACTTTAACTGAGTGGACACACACAAACACACACACACACACACCGGCGGCGCCATTCGCCGTCTGTCCGCGGCGCCAGCAACGGCTCAGGATCTTGTTCAAAATTAATCCTGTCGCGCCAGAGAGCACCATTCACATAGTTTTATATTACATTTATTATAAATGAATACATTTTATATACATTTATTTGTCTCAAATCGTCGTTATGACTTTGCTGCAATATACATGTTTTACATTCATTTACAGAAATCAGCTGGTTGAATGAAAATGGCTGATGTTATCGAATTTTCAGGATACATTCAGTTAACGGACGCTCTCTGAGATAAAGTGCAGACTAAGCAACATTGTACAGTAGCCTCATAACATAGACATGATCTTAATTCCATAATGTCCTTAAACATAATATTGCAGGCCACATAAAAGTGCGCGTCCGGTGTACGATACCTCGAGTTGTCATAGACGCGCCGCGGCGCTTCTCGACCGGTGTGTGCGATACCTCGAGTTGTCAAAGACGCGGCGCTTCTCGTACGGTGTGTGCGATACCTCGAGTTGTCAAAGACGCGGCGCTTCTCGTCCGGTGTGTGCGATACCTCGAGTTGTCAAAGACGCGGCGCTTCTCGTCCGGTGTGTGCGTGACTCGCACCATTTCAACACGCGTTTTTTTTCTGCTTGACAAGCCGACCGAACGTGACATGGGGGCGTGGCAGCATCGACGATTCCATTTTTTAATTCGATGATCGAGATTGTGACTTAATTTCGATCGATTTCGATTTAAAATCGAAATCGTGACACCCTTAATATATATATATATGCTAATATATATATATATATATATATATATATATATATATATATAATATATATTTTTTTTTTTTAATTGCTGTTATTGACTCATTCAATTAAATGTATGTGTGTTTGACTATATATATATATATATATATATATATATATATATATATATGCTATATATATATATATATATATATATATATATAATTTTTTTTTTTAATTGCTGTTATTGACTCATTCAATTAAATGTATGTGTGTTTGACTTTCTGTATTTTATAAAAAATAAAATTATTGGCTCATTCGATGGCTTTCTATTTGCACATGTTCAGGTGGCAGACTTAGGAAAAGTAGCAAAAAAACGTAGGCAAAGTCTTGTACCGCTCAGTTACAAAATGACTTTGCCCACATCTTACTCTCCAGTCCAGTGTGTGGCGGTAAGTCACTGTTTTGTTTGCCGACCGCCATTAAACCTCAGAGGAAGAAGATTCATTTGCATCTTAACATCTGGTGGTTTGTCGCGCTACTGGCCATACAAACTGTTATAACTGTAGTTTAAAACTAGCCTATAGAAAGATGGCAATTTTGAGTCGGGTGAGTAAATGACTGTAATATTATCGTCCTCATAGACGTGACTAGAAGTTTTGAATCGAGCAGGAATATCTGGAGGTGCAGCAACTGAACTGAGAAGATGGTGTTTGTTAAAGAGGAGATTGAGGAGAACTCGAGTGAGTGAACCAGAACCCTGGAGAATAATAAAACACGAGGAACAAACAGGTTGGTGTCTAGGTCTAGATTTATCTTTAATAACGGTTGTGGTACTTTGAGCTAACAGAGCTTTAGACACGAGGTATCCGTGGAAAAAGTTCTTAGAACCACTAACAGTAATCAAAACACTAACAGTAACAAAACACAAAAAATAACAAATACACGAGAAGAAAAAAAAAAAAAAGTACATATGTTTACATCGGCAATTATGGTTCCATACTGGAGGATAATCAACTGAACTTAGTGCCGGGTTCGTCAGAGTTGAAATGATGCGGTTTGCAGAATCAGAGCTTAAACTCAACGTTCAACAATAACCTGAGGAAGCGGAGAGAAATATCAGCGCAAATGCTGATTACAATGAGGAACGGCTGCGGGTAGAGTGAGGTGAGAGAAAACCATGAATGCGAGTGAGTAAGTGTGTGCGCGAGCGCTGATGTGATGAGGATCAGCTGAGTGTGTGTGCAGCGCGAGCGCTGATATGATGAGGATCAGCTGAGTGTGTGTGCAGCGCGAGCGCTGATATGATGAGGATCAGCTGAGTGTGTGTGCAGCGCGAGCGCTGATATGATGAGGATCAGCTGAGTGTGTGTGTGTGTGCGCAGCGCGAGCGCTGATATAATGAGGATCAGCTGAGTGTGTGTGCAGCGCGAGCGCTGATATGATGAGGATCAGCTGAGTGTGTGTGCAGCGCGAGCGCTGATATGATGAGGATCAGCTGAGTGTGTGTGTCAAGCGGCAACCTCCACGTCTCTCTCTTGAAACCAACACGGAAGTGAGTTAAACTGCATTTTCATTGACTGTCATCGGCCAGTGGCCCATGCATATCGACTGTCACTAAAAATCAGTGGTAAAACGTGAGGAAAATGCTAGGTTATTTTATAGCTGGCAAAGTTTAAGTCTAATGAAATACACTGACACCTTATTTTTGTTCTTTCAAAAGTAGGCTAACTGAATGCCCTGCGACATGTATTAGCCAAAAGTAATTGTAATTCTATTCAAATCATATTAATGTATGTACATGTATAATAATGTCATTAAAATATATTTTAAGTTGATTAAGTTTCCGCTTAAAAAAACAACGTTCTGTACATAGCCTAGATCTACGCGCCCCCTGAACCCCCATAATAAAGATGGACAGTGACATAGAAATTTGGCAAATAAAACAGACAGGGTTTCAGACATTTCAAAGTCATCGGGACTTCGTATCGCATCGAAAATAGCTAAGATTTAACCATTTCCCCCCTACTATTAAATCTAACAGATGCTAATATTGTCTTCAATGGTGTTCAGCACACATACCTCTGTTGAAATCTCAGACAATTTGGTTCAGGGTTTCATGACCCTTTAAACAAAATATATATGTTTTTGGGTTTACAATACTTTTCTGTAGGGATTTTACATAGTTTTTCTGTAAGTTTCACTGTAATTTTTTTACAGAGCTCACTTTTATGTCCTTTCACCTCATATTTCTCTATTTGAATTATTTTGATGTACTGAAAATTAAATTAATATTTTTCTTTCATGTCAGACCTGATGGAAGTGAAGGAGGAGAGTGAAGAACTGAGAGAAGTGGAGGAGGAACATCATGTCAAGCCTGGAGAAAAACCTTTGAGTCGATCAAAGACTAAAAATAAATTTTTAAAGAAAATAAAAAATCACATTAAAATCCACACTGGAGAGAAGTCGTTCACATGTGATAAATGTGGGAAGAGTTTCACGGAAACAGCAAACCTTAAGAGTCACATGAGAATCCACACTGGAGAGAAGGCTTTCATGTGTGATCAGTGTGAAAAGAGATTCTCAAACAAACGCAATCTTGATCATCACCTGAGAGTTCACACTGGAGAGAAGTCGTTCACATGTGATCAGTGTGGGAAAAGTTATAGGGATTCAGGATACTTTAAGAGTCACATGAGAATCCACACTGGAGAGAAACCGTTCATGTGTGATCAGTGTGAAAAGAGATTCGCTCAGAGACAAAGTCTTAATGTTCACATGAGGATCCACACCGGAGAGAAGCCGTTCACATGTGATCAATGTGGCAAAACATTTCTAAGTGCATCAGCCCTGAAGAGACACCTGACAGTTCATACGAAAGAGAAGCCGCATTCATGTTCTGTGTGTGGAAAGAGTTTTTCACTGCTGGAATATTTACAAACACATCAGAAAACACACACTGGTGTGAGAGAGTACATGTGCTTTGAGTGTGAGAAGACTTTTACTACATTGAACAATTTAAAACAACACCAGAGAATTCACACTGGAGAAAAACCTTACAAGTGTTCACACTGTGACAAGAGATTCAGTCAGTCATCATCTCTGAGAACACATGAGAGGATCCACACCGGAGAGAAGCCGCACACATGTGATCAGTGCGGAAAGAGATTCTCTATTAAAAGTCGCCTGAAGAAACACATGAAGATCCACGCGCTGGAGAAACCACTGAGTGGAGAAACCAATTAGTTTCCTAACAGCCATGATGAGTGACAGGACCGATTGGGCGTTCTGACGATTTTATAACGTGATTTTGAAGACAAACTACTTTTCAATTGAATCATCAAGATTGTGATCTTTGATATCTTTTTTATGTCTTTGTAAAATGTTAAAACTACAGTGTAATCACCATGGGAAAATCTCAGAGTAAAACTGGGAGTTGTGAAAAATATGATACACCGGTGTTTTGCCAGATGAGAAGTTTATCTATGTATCATGTTTTTACTCTTTTAATTCCTTTGATAACTGTATCATATATATTTGTTAATTCCTTTTATAACTGTTTTTATTTTGTGATTTATTTTAATTCCTTTCTGTGTAAAGCACTTTGAATTGCCATAGTGTATGAAATGTGCTATATAAATAAACTCGCCTTGCCAACAGCAATGACTGCCTACTAGATGATTGTGATGACTGGCAAAATAGAGACTAGTGTCTCTATCATGTGTCTTTCATGCGTGCTGATGACGTATTTGAAAAACAATTAAGCGGGAGCCAGCAATAAGGCTGTGAAAGGAATTGAATTTTAGTTTCGATTCCGATTATGAAAACGTGATAAAAAACGGAAAACGTGGACTAAATCGCAGAATCCAGTCATAAAAACGGAATTTACTGTACAACGAGGAATGTCACGGAATCTATAATTTTTTTGCAGAATAAATCAAAAGCCGGTCAGTATAGACTTCAATTAAATCAGATCATGATTTAGACTAGTGTCTGTGAATATTAAAGCACAAAAGAGTGTTTAAATATAAATCCTGCATGTTCTGTGTGTCTCTCTGAATTGTTTTGTACCACACACACACACACACACTGAAGCACTCGTGACGCTCGCTGTGTTTTCATCCTCTGCCGCCTCACTATATGAATGCTTGAACTTCAGCTCCAGAGCCGCTCTGAGAGTCACTTCATGAGCATTTTACTGTTTCACCTGAGAAAAACTCGTCATATCATAGACACAGAAACTCAAAGGTTAACAGCAACTGTCAGACTAAATGTTCAGCTTGACTAGAAGAAATTGTGACAAATATATTATGGTTGTATAGTAGAATGCAGCTACGTCTCAATGCAATAATAATAATAACATTAGAAATAATAAAAAATAAAATCATTTTAACAGTAAACCTCTTGTGCAGCACATCTTCGTCTTCGCAAAATCCTAATTACAACATTGTATGACATTGTATCATATGATGCTCATAAGTTTCTTCATATTGCGTTTGTAGCTGATAACACCAAATCAGTAAAATAATAAAAACTGCACTATGAAAGATCTCCATAAATTGCCTGTTTTTGCATTTCCTGCTTTTCCCTGCTTGAGAATTACTGTCCAATGAATTGATGACTTTAGCACACATGTGGTTTGGTTTACAAATTTTGGTTCACTTGCAAAAAGGGCAGTGTGAAAGCGAACCACACCAAACCAAAAATAAATCAACATTGTAATTGATCCGGACCAAAGCAAGTGAACTAGCAGACTTTACCACACATTCAGAATGTTTTTATTTTTCATTTGTGTTTTGTTGTGTTTAATAATTCAGAATGGATCCGGATAGCTATATTCAGTCCAATTGGTCTGGTTTGGAATTGCAGGTTGACTTCTGCTTATTTGTTCAAGTTACTGTATAACTGAGCAAAGTACTTTTAAGTTGTAAAGTTTGTTTGCAAATAAAAAAAGCACTGAAGGTTTAAATCTATCTTGAATTTATTTTGTTTAAAAAATAATAACATGGAGTTGAAAATGAATAACACTAGCATACAAATGACTGATCCATGTCATATTATGAGAAATAACAGTTTTGTCTTTATATGCTTATATCAGAGCAGTTTTATAGACTTTTATCGTGTATACTGACTCAATTAATGTGTTTCTAACAGCAAACACTCAGAATAAAGTGAGATGATCTGCTGATGATCCTGAATGGCTTGTTGAATGAGTGTTGATAGTCTGAGGCTCATCAATATTAACAGATCTGCTGAAAACACTCTTTATTTCATGACAATAGTTCCTGTTTTCACCTCATTTATTATGCTGATGTCTTCAGATCTCCTGTAAATTGACAGCTTAAAGCTCATTTCATTGGTGTCAGCAGACTGAGGGCATTTGTTGCTTACTATGTGTACATTTATTTCTGCCTTTTATGCTTTTAAATGTTTTTCTTACAGTTCTTTACTACTTTTCTAGATATCTGCCATTGTTTTAATGAAGAAACAGAATAATGTTATAAATTATAAATTATAATTATAAATTAATTATAAATAAAACTGCTTTACGATAGACAGACAGGTATAAATGCTTAAATGATCATTCTTCAAAGTCTTTATATTTTGCCACTATAATTCAAACCACTTTTTTTGTCAGCAAGAATTTTTTATAAAAATAATTATGTTGTTTCATTTTTACATGTGTTACGCTGAAGCATTATTTCACCTATATTCTGCCATTTTGTTTCCAAAAAAGTTATTTGAAACTTACTGGGAGATTTACTGGTTCTTATATGTATATAAAATCACTTTTGTAAATTAAATATCAATCAGATCTGGTCTTTTACCATATTAAAACAAACTCAATACTGATATATTTTTGATTTTGGCAGATCAGCACCTCCCACATCAGTCACATCATCAGTGAAGCTCCTCCCACATCAGTCACATCATCAGTGAAGCTCCTCCCACATCAGTCACATCATCAGTGAAGCTCCTCCCACATCAGTCACATGGTCAGTGAAGCTCCTCCCACATCAATTTCCCAGTAAATGCTGTAAATTCCCATCAGCTGCAAGTGAAGACGAGCATGAAAGCATCAGGAAGAGCTGAAATCTGCAGAGACTGAGTTTATTAAAGAGGACAGTGAGAACACGAGTGATCCAGAACCCTGCAGAATGAAACGCACTGAAGATCCTGAAGAACAAAGAGGTTGGTGTTTATTCTTCATTCATTCATGATGCTGGAGAACATTCATGTTAGAAACATTCAAGCACTTCATCACTTTTAGATAAACAGCTAAACTATGAAATGGTACAGATTTTCAACAAATGTTCAGTAGAGGGAGGTTGGAGAAATGTTCATATTTTTTGTCAACATCAAACCAAGTATAATTTTAGCTCTGGTTTATATTTGGTTCACAAGGTTTTGCAACCATGTTACTGAAATTTTGGATATTTCTCAATATAATTTATAATTTTTTTTTTTAAGCAATAAACAGTAAACTGTATCAAGTAAATTCAATTTCCAGAATGTCTGACAGGGTTGTAAGCGTAACTTAAGCAATATCTGATTTAAGTTGTATTTATCATAAATTATATAAGTTCTACAATTATAGAGATCATTCTTCTAACATAACTTTGGTAACAGGGTTGATTAATAATACTAAAATTTTTGTAAAACCTGAGAGAATGGATTGAGATTATTTTCTTTTCTTCCCATCATGGAGTAGAAAGAGCCCAGATGATGTCACTTCCTGAGTGTTTTTAGAAATGCTCTGTTTTTAAAAGAGGAAAATAATGTCATAAGTAACAATGTAAGTCTGAAATAACCTTAGATACTTTGATCTTCTGAGATACGGACAATACAAACACACACAGGCTTCAGTTTCACAGCCGCAGAGTGAAGATGCAGGAATGCTTTTTCATGACCTTCCTTCTCATTCGTTCCTTCTCCCGACTTCAGTTCCTTTACCCATTCTCCCCTTCACTCAGTTCACTCAGAGTGATCATGAGAATATAATGTACTTTACATGTTTGGTATCATTAGAAATGTATCAGTGCGACTGGTTCAATGCTCTCATTTCCAGAGAAACAACAAAATGAAATAGAAGAGAGTTTAGAGATGCTTTTTCCTTTTTCCATCCAAATGGTTGTGGGTTCGATCCCAGGAGATTGCACATACCTATGTATAAATGTATAGGATAATGCAATGTAAGTCACTTTGGATAAAAGCGTCTGCCAAAATGCATAAATGTAAACCGTGCATTATGTGTCTTCAGACGTCAGGTATTACGGCTTGCATGATTTGGGGAGAATAAATATAATTTAGATTTTTCTGGTTATATATATATATATATTAGGGGTGGAGCCGAACCCGAATACGGTATTCGGAAAGGCACAAATAACGTGTTTTTTACAAATACTTATTTTGAACAAATACTTTTAAAAATATTTGTATTCGGGAACAAAAAAAACTTTATATCAAAAAGCTGCGTTTCCTCATGAGACCGCAGTGCGTGCCCGGATGAGTGAGTGAGTGACGGACACAGGCTGCTCCACACAGCAACAGAGAGCGAAAAAACTCTTAACTCCATCACTATTTTTGTTGAATAGATTTCTGTACCTTAACTGGGTTCCTGAGGCAGTTTATAACTTTCGGGAAGCGGAGTTTGATCGGGAGATTATTCCATTACGCTGCATTATTGACGTCTGCAGTCGGGTGCGCTCATGTTCGCTCTGTTTACGTAACGTTAGCTGTTTAGCGCGGTAATTTAGACAGTAGGCTATTGACAGAGTAACGTTAACGTTCGGTTAAAAAGTTTAAAAATGCTTGTGTATTTGTGTCGAATTGTATGCACATGTGGGAGTTATATGGTACGTTTAAGTTCAAGGTGTAGGCTGTATGCTTCATAATGTTCACAATGGTATTTTATAGTTGTTGGTTTAACCATGGATGAGGTAATGGCTGTTATGTTATTTTCTTTTCAATGACGTTCATTGTTTCATTGCTGGATTTATGGAAAAACATCAACCAATATTGCATATACATAATTATTATAATGGATATAATTAAAGAATACTTACACTATAACGTAAATGAGAAGGGTAACGCAAAAAAAAAAAAAAATTTACGCCTATTTTGAATTTTATCCGAATACAAATACAAATACAAATACTTTTCCCCCCTCAACAAATACAAATACAGATACAAATAGCGGCTGCTTTGCACACCCCTAATATATATATATAAACATTGAAGGACATTCCATTGGGTCATTCCAAGATGGCAGCATGTCTTTCTGTCTGACTTGCTGTCATACTCGATGGTTGTTTTATGACGCAAATCCGTATAGTTTAAGTCAGGACTGACATTCTCAGTGAACTGGCACTGCGCTAGTCCTAGCAGTGCGGTCTGAAAATGCACGGTATCCATAAAATCTCCGTCTGAACAAGTGGTTATGACTAGGGGTGTCACGATTCTCCAAATCCTCGATTCGATTACATTTTCGATTCTAAGGTCACAGTTCGATTCGATTCTCGGTTTTTACTTTTTTTTTTTTTTAAAGCACAGGTTGCTATGCCATTTTTAGACCAAACTTTTATGCATAATATCTGACCTTTGTTCGCAATGTACCACACTGTCAAATTTAAAACATTTATTCAGAACATAATGTAACAATACTTATATCTTCAGTCAATTGGAAACTTAAGTAAAATAACCTGCGATCTAGTTTCTCTTTTGTAACTGCAGTCTTCTTCACAGAATATGACATTCAAGTTCACAACAAAACAAACAAACAAACAGTTTAACAGATACATCTATGCGTCGCGCAGAGCCACGTCTTTAAAATTCTAACACTTTAACTGAGTGGACACACACAAACACACACACACACACACCGGCGGCGCCATTCGCCGTCTGTCCGCGGCGCCAGCAACGGCTCAGGATCTTGTTCAAAATTAATCCTGTCGCGCCAGAGAGCACCATTCACATAGTTTTATATTACATTTATTATAAATGAATACATTTTATATACATTTATTTGTCTCAAATCGTCGTTATGACTTTGCTGCAATATACATGTTTTACATTCATTTACAGAAATCAGCTGGTTGAATGAAATGGCTGATGTTATCGAATTTTCAGGATACATTCAGTTAACGGACGCTCTCTGAGATAAAGTGCAGACTAAGCAACATTGTACAGTAGCCTCATAACATAGACATGATCTTAATTCCATAATGTCCTTAAACATAATATTGCAGGCCACATAAAAGTGCGCGTCCGGTGTACGATACCTCGAGTTGTCATAGACGCGCCGCGGCGCTTCTCGACCGGTGTGTGCGATACCTCGAGTTGTCAAAGACGCGGCGCTTCTCGTACGGTGTGTGCGATACCTCGAGTTGTCAAAGACGCGGCGCTTCTCGTCCGGTGTGTGCGATACCTCGAGTTGTCAAAGACGCGGCGCTTCTCGTCCGGTGTGTGCGTGACTCGCACCATTTCAACACGCGTTTTTTTTCTGCTTGACAAGCCGACCGAACGTGACATGGGGGCGTGGCAGCATCGACGATTCCATTTTTTAATTCGATGATCGAGATTGTGACTTAATTTCGATCGATTTCGATTTAAAATCGAAATCGTGACACCCTTAGTTATGACCATCAAGCAGGTACGGAAATTTACCTGGAACCGCGCCTACTTACCTGCTGGAGCTCGAGTGCAGACGTGTCACTGAGTTTGATGTGCTTGATCTCTTCATAATGAAGGAAAGTTCTTTTTTAATATTTTGTTTCTTACTGCTGGTTTTTAAGATGTAGCCTGATGTTCTAGAGACGTCTGGTCTTGATTTAACTCTTTTACCTGCAGCATTGCTTCACTCGCCGGGCTTCCTGTTTACGAGTGACGACACGTAACATCATTGGTCGCCGTGGAGAAACCGATAACCCGTACTGGGTTTTTCCGTCGCTGACCTAGACTCTTACTATAACTAGGCCTGTTTTTGGCTGCCCGGGTTCTACATAATATTCTGTCTTTCCACGTCTGGGTGGTGCGACAGGCATGGAGAGAAAGAAGTTGTTGCTCCTTGCCTCTCTCTGTTTTTTTTCTTTCTTTGTCCTTATTTATCTCAGGGGACACCTATTACTGGAATGGCTACTCCAGTCCAGTGCTTCCAATACCGTGTGAATCATATAAGGGCACGTGCGCATTTGGCGGTTCACTTAATATCGCATTATTCCCTTTGCCCCTATTCTTCCCTTCTGACACTGTTGACTTGGTCTGTCTGTCTAGTGTCATGACGCTTTGTGACAACTTTACCACTATCTCTTGTGTGCTCCAAGACTCCAATTTTGATCGGAGAAGCAATGAATCGTACAATAAATCACTTAAGCTAAAATATCTAATAGCTTTATTACTGTTGATGTCAGGAAATGTGCAGCCAAACCCAGGCCCAGACACCCCTATAGGCTTTAACACCCCAGCAGATTTTAAAGAAAGGTCTGGTCTTGGTTTCTTTCATTTGAATGTACGCAGTCTTGTTCCTAAAATGGATATGGTGCGTATCTGGGCTCACTCTACAGATTCTGATGTAATTGTCTTGTCTGAAACCTGGTTAAGTAAATCGGTTTTCAGATAAAGAAATCAATATAAGCTGTTATAGTGTTTTTAGGACTGACCGCCCTAGAGGTGGAGGTGTAGCAATCTACATCAAAGACCAGTATCAAGTTAATGTATTGCTATCAATATCGTTAGTTAAACAGTTTGAATTTTTAGCCTTGGAGCTCGACGTCTCTAAATCACTTTGTATAACGTTCGTTGGTTGTTACAGGACACCTTCAGCTGTTAGCGGTGCTCTGCCCTCCTTAAAGGGATAGTTCACTTTAAAATTAAAATTCTGTCATCATTTACTCACCCTCAAGTTGTTTCAAACCTGTATTAATTTATTTCTTCTGCTGAACACAAAGAAAGATATTTTGAAGAATGTCAGTAACCAAACAGGAGTCTGTACCCATTGACTTCCATAGTAGGAAAAAAAAATACTATGGAAGTCAATGGGTACAGACTACTGTTTGGTTACTGACATTCTTCAAAATATCTTTCTTTGTGTTCAGCAGAAGAAATAAATTAATACAGGTTTGAAACAACTTGAGGGTGAGTAAATGATGACAGAATTTTGATTTTAAAGTGAACTATCCCTTTAATGCAACTCCTTTCGGATTTTAACTCTAAGGAATTAGTAGCCTTCGGAGATCTAAATTGAAAATTGAAACCGGTTTACCGCCCAGTATTATTCAAAACCTTCGACTAATAATCAGACATATGAGTTTGTGACCGTGAGATCAGCATTTTTGGCTGGAGTGAAACTTTAAATGTGTGACACTGGAATCCAAACGAACCAGTAAAATATAATGTAAAGAGTTTAATAGAATAATCAAATTTAAATTTAAATTATGATATAAATGACCAATAATTAATTGGCTTTCCAACTTGAACTGGAACGCTGTAAAACTTGTGTTTCTGGTGTCCCACGTTCACATGCGTATTAATAGGAGTCATTGGAATGAAAAGTCTGGTGTGACTGGACTGTAATAATTAAAGTTTTAAATAAAATAAATTGAAGATCAATCTAAACATTTGTATCAACATTATGACACTATTTTATCATTTGTAATGCTAATATTACATTAGATAATTGTGTCTGATCAAATATATTAAATAGTTCTTGCTACAGACACATGGGATTTGTGTCTAAAATGTTTTTTAAATAATTATTAGAAGATCAATGTACCTCATTTATGGATAGTACTTTTTGTTATTACATCAGAGCACTTTTTTATGTCCTTTCACTTCATATTCCTCTCTTTGAATGATTTTTTTGTACTCACAATGAAATAACTTTCTCTTTGATTTCAGACCTGATGGAAGAGAGCGAGGAGAGTGAAGAACTGAGTGAAGTGGAGGAGGAGAGTAAAGAACTGAGTGAAGTGAAGGAGGAGAGTGAAGAACTGAGAGAAGTGAAGGAGGAGAGTGAAGAACTGAGTGAAGTGAAGGAGGAACATCATGTCAAACCTGGAGAAAAAGCTTTGAGTCGCTCAAAGACTAAAAAGACATTTTTAAAGAAAAGAAGAGCTAAGAAATCTTTCACCTGCACTCAGTGTGGAAACAGTTTTACAACCAAACCAAGTCTTGAGTGTCACATGAGAATCCACACTGGAGAGAAACCGTACTCATGCAAACTGTGTGGAAAGAGTTTCATACAATCAGGACACCTTAATGTTCACACGAGGATCCACACCGGAGTGAAGCCGTTCACATGTGATCAATGCAGCAAAACATTTCTTAGGGCATCACACCTGAAGAAACACCTGACAGTTCATACGAAGGAGAAGCCACATTCATGTTCTGTGTGTGGAAAGAGTTTTTCACTGCTGTGCAGTTTAAAAGTACATCAGAAAACTCACACTGGTGTGAGAGAGTACATGTGCTTTGAGTGTGAGAAGACTTTTACTACATCCAACTGTTTAAAACTGCACCAGAGAATTCACACTGGAGAAAAACCTTACAAGTGTTCACACTGTGACAAGAGATTCAGTCAGTTATCAAATCTGAAAAGACACGAGAGGATCCACACTGGAGAAAAAACTTTACAAGTGTGATCAGTGCGGGAAGAGTTTCACTATTAAAACTCACCTGAAGATACACATGAAGATCCATACAGTTGAGGGACGTGCAGATAGTTCCTCAAGGGCAGGGGTTAAAATGTTATAAACTCGCGTGCAAATTAATGAATGTAATGCAGAACTACTGTTAGATACGCGGGTTCTTTATGGACACCTAATCTGTAGGTCCGCCTTAAGCTAGGTTTGTTTATACTTCCGCCTGCCTCCCCAAATGGACGAGGCATTTACGTCGCGCTCGCCGGTGTACTATTCTTTGAAACGACAGGGTGCGACTCGGTGTAATTGTCCTCTAAACCATCAGGAATCAGCGGAGAGAAGAAATAAGGTACATTTGTGAATGTTTATTTTAGTACAACACTTTAATACACCAAAACCACACTACAAAAGAATTGTGTAAAGCAAGTAAACCAGATTATTCCGTGACATTAGAGTTACATTAACAAAATGAGCCTACAACAGCAGACATAAGCCCTTTAAATAAAAAGAAATGGCCATGTTTTATAAAAAGGTTCACAAAACTAAATGTTTAGAAAATATGTAACGTTAATTTAGTTTTTAGGTTATGTTCTCAGTTCTCTTTTTTTAAAGCAACTAATTTAGACGCAAGAACTGGATGCCAATGCTGTGAGATGTACATGCTCGACCAGATTCGGCTTGAAGCCGTGCATCTTCGGATGCGGCACGCGAAATGTGGCCTTGCGCACCCAACGCGCACGACCGCCCACACACACCGCAATGATGACATTTTTGCCGCGCACCTTCGCGCTCGTGCGTCCGCACATAAATAAGAGATGCTGTATTTTCAGTTTTATGGCTCATTGTCTTATTTTGTTACAGTTACAGATGGAGTCTGGAGGTATTTATTGTTTATTGATTACTGTTTACATCTTACTTTACACACTTCAGGGCAGGCTGTCGCAGCTGCTCAGGGGAGAGACTGTATAGGGGGTACAGACTGAGACATGCACAATAAAAAAAAATTGCCTTCTGCATTTTTGTCTTGTTTTTCCCTCCATTGTACCGACTCGTACCGAACCGTGATGTCTGAACCGAACCGTGACTTATGTGTACCGTTCCACCCCTAATATATATATATATGTATATATATGTATATATATACATACACCTTTTTTTACATATTTATACACTGTAAATAGATTGCTATAAATTTTACATGTAAATTACTGGCAGCTGGATGCCAGTAATTTACTGTAAAATGTTTACAGTATTATTACTGTATTTTCACTTACAGTATACTGTACCGTTTACTGTATTTGCATTTAGAGTATTATTACCGTATTGTCTGTACTGCTGTACGTTATGGATATGTGTGTGACGAACTTGTTACTTGTGTGAATAATGTGTGTGATTTGTATTAGTATTGTTGTTGACACGCTGCTCTTAATCAATTGCCCCGTGCGGGATCAATAAAGTTGATTGAATTGAATTGTCATTTACAG
>JARPMJ010003174.1:0-35000 GCA_033366665.1 Phoxinus dragarum
TGCATGGTTTGCCATGACTGAATGCGCGCTCCCTTAATATTCCTAAAAGCTGACATCAGTTCATCGCGATCTCATATCTGTTATTATCAATGAACCTGAGCTGCACAATTAATCTTTCATAATATCTACACTTTGTTTGTTATAATTAGAGGATTTGCCAGCATGCACTGAACAAAAAAGCGTTTTGAGCGGTGAGGGGTTTCTATCTTAAATGCTTCTGATTGGCCATTGCGTTCCAGAAATCAACACACATGTCTGTGATTGGCTACATCGCTCAACGCTGCAAACATGTTACAAATAGAAATTCTGGCCTGTAAATCGTTTCTATTTTGCTTGTTGCTTTTCTGCAACTGATGAATAACAATTTATTCGTTTTTTAAAATGTTTTATTAATAGATATTTATATTAATCGTTTTATTCTCCCGCAGTCTGCACACACAGAGTGAGTGTATTACCGCCCGCGCTCGCGCATCAGATTCAGATCTAGGGAAATATCCATAGACAGTATACAGGTGCTGGTCATAGAATATCATGAAAAAGTTTATTTAATTCAGTAATTCCGTTCAAAAAGTGAAACTTGTATATTGTATTCATTCATTGCACACAGACTGATATATTTCAAATGTTTATTTCTTTTCATTTTGATGGTTATAATAACTGACAACTAATGAAAATCCCAAATTCAGTATCTCATAAAATGTGAATATTACCAAGACCAATACAAAAAAAGGATTTTTTAGAAATGCTGGCCAACTGAAAAGTTATGAACATGAAAAGTATGAGATCTTAGATCTTGAGATAGATCTTCTATAGGGTTAAGGTCAGGCGAGTGGCCAATTAGAACAGGGATACCATGGTCCTTAAACCAGGTACTGGTAGCTTTGGCACTGTGTGCAGGTGCAAGTCCTGTTGGAAAATGAAATCTGCATCTCCATAAAGTTGGTCAGCATCAGGAAACATGAAGTGCTCTAAAACTTCCTGGTAGACGGCTGGGTTGACCTTTGACCTCAGAAAACACAGTGAACAACACCAGCAGATGACATGGCACCCCAAACCATCACTGACTGTGGAAACTTTACACTGGACTTCAAGCAACGTGGATTGTGTGCCTCTCCTCTCTTCCTCCAGACTCTGGGACCGCGATTTCCAAATGAGATGCAAAATTTGCTCTCATCAGAAAAGAGACTTTGGTCCACTGTGCGTTATTAAATCCAGAGTCACCGCAGCCGTTCTACCAGGACATTTCCAGAGCACTTCATGCTTCCTTCATTTTCCAGCAGGGATTTGCACCTGCCCACACTGCCAAAAGAACCAAAACCTGGTTCAATGACCATGGTATTACTGTCTAATTACATGTAGTATTCTAATTTTCTTTTGTGGGTTTCATAAACTGTAAGATTATAACAAATAAAGGCTTGAAATATTTCACTTTGCATGTAATGAGTCTATATAATATATTAGTTTCACCTGTTAAGTTGAATTCTTGAAATAAATCAACTTTTTGATGATATTCTAATTATGTGACCAGCACCTGTATCTGGAGGTTTGCCAATCCTGTGGACTACACCGATGGCACCTGTCACGAAGGTGCATTCAGTTTCTGGAAGGACCTCTTTGCATATTTCTTTCACAACCGCTTTAACGTCTTCTTCTGGGCTCTCAGGGGATCCATAGAGACGTGGACAAAGTACACAACTTCCTTACTTGAGTAAAAGTACAGATACTACTGGTCAAATATTACTCCGTTACAAGTAAAAGTTGTAAAGACCGATGTTTACTAAAGTAAAAGTACAGAAGTCCTTGTTACAAAGGTAGCGCAAAGGCGTCATCTAGTGGCCATTAGAGGATGCGCCAGAAGCGATCGCTCACGTGAAATGCGCGTGAAATGCGCGTGATGAATAACAGCTGCGCTCCCTCAAACTACACTACACTGTATTCATACACTCGAATACCTGATGTAACCATATCATTCCTGTTAATCTGAATGGAGAGGCAACTACTGCGTTCAAGTCAGCATCTGTGATTAATGTCTAATGTATGTCTGTGCTGCCGAGGATAATTCAGTAAAATGTTTAATCTGATCTCTGCCTCCTGGCCTGCGTTCTGACCGACGCTCCAAGGCGAGAACTATAGCCTCTTAAGCACCTGTGGTCCTTACTCTAAAACATTTGGTCCTTCGAGCCGGAGAACAGTGCTTACCTTGGTTAAGGATGGCTACTTCTAAAGAAATGAGTGAAGCCCTTTCAGAATCTGTGCGTCCAAAACGGCAAGTCAGATTGCCAACCTACTTGTCAGACTACCAAGTGAATATAACAGGCCACAGACAACTGACTTCCTCTTATACAGAAGAAACTGCAGCACAGACTACATTCAGACTCGAAGAGGAGTACAAGGCAGGTAGTGATGAAACTGCCAGAATGGGGTACTCAGCGGGTTCAGCAGTGGCCAGACCTGGAAGTCGGTATGTAGAAAGAGATGAGTGGGGAGCCTTTTGTACTGAATTAGAGGACATTCAAGCTCAAATTGGCCAAGATACTAAGCTCATACAAAGTTTACGTGATCAAGTGCGCCATCATGTGTTATCCAAACACCGTGGGACTTTGGAGGAAACCTCAAGTGCAGATACTCGCCTATCACTGGACCATGACCGAGCCTTTTTCCCTGAAGCTAGGCAGCCACTCTCACACCCTTCTCACTTATCATCACCAGCTTCCTTCTCTGAATCATCCCAAGTCGCACCGCTCCGGTCCCAAGTATCAGCAGTGTCCTTGGCTGAGTCCCATTCAGTTTCCCATCTCACACCACAGAGACCTAGAACGACAGTGGACAGTCCCTCAAGAGGATGAGTCATGGCCTGAACCACCACCTCCGGTATGTGATGATGTCCCTTACAGAGCTAGGAAAGAGCATAAATTCCCAGTCACTTACGTTACTTCTGTTAGTTATTCAAACCCAGTGAAACTATCAGCAGAGAGATTAGTAGCACAGCCCCTACTACGGGACAGCATGCTCCAGTCAAGGGAAACGCATTCCATGAACAAGCATTCAGGTCTCACAGAGGGGATATCATGACAAACCGTATGCTACACAATATTCGGGGTCAGGGAAGTCCACCATATCATTCCCTCATCTGCCCCTCCGACCAATGCTCCATATTTAATGCCTCAACAAACTGTGTATGCTCCACAATCAGTGCAGCAGAGTGACCCCATGGCTTACACACCCAGAAATGCCATACAATCAACCAAAACACCAGCCTTATGAGATCGTTCCCTCATCGCTGCCGGCACAGGAGAAAGTCTATCTAGGCCCTAAACCACAAAGTCCCATGTTGATTCATCGAGACCCTGCGGAGTTCGCCAGGCTGAAGATGTCATTGGAGAATCTACTGCCAGCTGGTGCTACCGAGTTTTTTAAATACCAAATATTGGTCGACCATCTTAAATTAGAGGAAGCCTCTCTTATCTCTGACTCTTACCTGAACTAAATCACTCCATATTCTGACACAATGACCGCCTTAAATGAGAGGTTTGGTCAGCCGCATCAGTAAGCACTTAAAAGAATAGCACAGGTCATGGATGCTCCTGATATCAAGCGAGGGGATCATGAAGTATTTCAAAGATTCGCACTGCAGATTAGAGCTCTTGTTGGGATGCTGAAAACCCTTGGCGTAGAGGGAGAAGTGGAATTGAAATGTGGCTCACATGTTGCCAGATTGCTTGGTAAACTACCTCCAGAGTTGTGTGCAGACTTTCGCAGACACCTATATTATCAGTCTGATTCAGTGTATACATTACCTGAATTCTCCAAGTGGCTCCAGTACGAAGCATGGTGTCAGGGCTATACCGAACCACCCAACAAACGAAATTATGAGAGTCGAGCAAAGCCAGCCCGCTTCACAAGACCAGTCACTATCCTCCATGGTGCCAAAGCTGCCTCAGAGTCGAAAGGCCCAGAACCAGTACATAAAGCATCCACCTCAGGCAAGAAAAGAGGGAAAGTGCAACCATATTGTCCATATTGCGAAAGCTCTGAACATTTCTTAAGTCAGTGCGCTACTTTCCAGACTTTTACTCCTGAGCAAATCCGTAATTGGATTACTGAGAACAAGAGGTGCATAAGATGTGGTCGTTCTCATGCTGTTACAGACTGCACTCTCAAGAAACCCTGCAGCATTTGTCAAAACAAACATCTCCTGATACTGCATGCAGTAAATTCTAAGGCAAGTAGAGAGGCATATGCATGTTGAGCTCGGCAGTTGGCACTGCTTATCTAAATCGACCCACTGACTGCAGCCGTGTATTGCTGAAGGTGGTAAAAGTTTGTTTGCAGTATCATGAACAAGCTCTGGAGACTTATGCTATACTCGACGACGGTTCAGAGAGGACCATACTCTTATGCGAGGCAGCAAATAAGCTTGGCCTGCGTGGAATTCCTGAGGAACTGGCCTTGAGAACAATCAGGCAAGAAACCCAAGTACTTCAAGGAGCATCTGTCTCTTTCAGTGTTTTTCCCCTGCTTCACAGCCAAAACGGAATTTCCACATTGGTGGAGCCTTCACTGCTCAGAATCTAGCACTGGCTGATCACTCCTACCAACTAGCTGTCTTGCAGAAAAGGTACAAACAATGGAGCGAGTCTTCGCTGAACTCCGACGGTCGTACTGGATAATTGAGGCTGTTCGGAAGCATCAACATGCATGTCTGGAGTGCCGGAAGTTAAGATCCAAACCTGTCTTGCCGAAGATGGCTGACTTGCCTCCTGCACGACTGCGCTTGTTCAAAGCCAGCGTTCTATTCCACTGGCATGGACTGCTTCGGGGCCATTCCATGTGAAGATTGGTAGGCGTACAGAAAAGAGATGGGGCATCATATTCAAATGTCTTACCACTCGAGCAGTGCATCTTGATGTACTTAACTCTATCGACACAGATGCCTTCTTGATGGCAGTACGGAGGTTTACTGCACGTCGTGGTACCCCTGCTGAACTTTACTCTGATCAGGGGGACAAATTTCAGAGGGGGAGAGAGATTGGAGAGATTCCAGATTGGAAAGACATTCATCCGTCTTTCCAATATTTTATCATATGGATAAATTGTCTGTCGACTGCATTTGCTGCAACCTTAAATGACAAAGGCAAAAAAAAAAGTTTGATTCACTTCAAATGGGTCTGAGTTCGCTTGGGGTGTTCACATATGCCCAAAAAATGCTGAGTCACTGTTCTTATTCACTTTGAGGGCTGAAAGAGACCAAGTGTGAAAACACCCTGAGTTTGGTTAAATTAAAGGGGGCTACATGCAAAAACACCCTTACACCCAACACACGGCTGCTGATATACACACGGGGTGCAAAGAAAAGAAACAAATATACACATGAGGTGCAAAGAATGTCTACATTGCTTTTTGTTTTCTTCTTTTTGGCAAGGGTGGAGGGTGGGGCTTGTGTGGCTCCTGTGCCTGCGGCTGTGGCTTCGGTGGGCAAGGGGAAAAGATTAAAGATTCAGTATCTTGGGGGAGTGGTTTAATTAATTGAAGGGGTTAACTTATTTTATATTAATACAATGAATATAAAACCATAATACCAATTTACGGATGGGGTGCAGTAACGGAAGGGGAAGTCACTGGTCACTTCCCCACTGGTTTTCTGGAGCTCTGACATGAGAGACGCCAGTCTTCCAACCCCGGCTGTGACTGGGACCTGCTGTAGCACAAAAGCTGTTGCTTTTTACACTCAATGACACACACTTTACCTGATGCTAGGCACAGGTATGTAATAATAACCTCCGATATGTTCTAATTCAGACCCATGACTTGTGATCATGTTGTATACCATTCCAAGATGTAAAAACTAGACCCTGGAGATAAAGTACATTTTAATTAACATGAATGTAAAAAACATCAGACCTGCTTGTTTCCGGGATGATAATGTTTCCATCACTGTCCCTCTTAATCCACCTAACATCTTGTTTGCTGTTTGATGGCTGGCTGGTGGGTGGATTACTGGTGGATGGATTACTGGTGGATGGATTACTGGTGGAAGGCTGGCTGGTGGATGGATTACTGGTGGAAGGCTGGCTGGTGGATGGATTACTGGTGGAAGGCTGGCTGGTGGATGGATTACTGGTGGAAGGCTGGCTGGTGGATGGATTACTGGTGGAAGGCTGACTGGTGGATGGTTCTGCTTCCTGGAGCATGCTAATGAGCTGTTGGAGGTGAGCCTGATGTTCAGCCTCATCTCATGCGTCTCTATAGCACGCAGTGTGTTTATCGTGCAATTTATACGCGAAAATTAGTTTTTACGTGGATATGATACGCAGTTTTACGCGTGCATATGATCGCACTTTATTGCGTGATATACACACGCACCCCACACCACTAATCCTACCCAAGCGTATAATACACATGCACCCTACCCCACCCTAAACCCAACCATGTGCTATCCATGCGTATACTATGCACGTAAAAAACTCATTTTCGCGTATATATTACACGATAAACACACTGCGTGCTATATAGACGCATTTGGTGTGATCGGGTTGCAGGATCAGACATAGCACAAAATATAAACACACAGGGACAAACAAAAGACAAGACAGACAGACAAACAAAAACACCACTCAGAGGAGAGAGAGAGAGAGAGAGAGAGAGAGAGAGAGAGAGAGAGAGAGAGAGAGAGAGAGAGAGAGAGAGGAGAGAGAGAGAGAGAGAGAGAGATTCAACAAGAGTAACAAGATTC
This sequence comes from Phoxinus dragarum, assembly GCA_033366665.1. Classification (NCBI taxonomy): domain Eukaryota; kingdom Metazoa; phylum Chordata; class Actinopteri; order Cypriniformes; family Leuciscidae; genus Phoxinus; species Phoxinus dragarum. Next base: position 6,734 of record JARPMJ010003174.1, read on the forward strand.
AAGACAAACGTGGCTCTTAAAAGTGCCTTTTTATGTAATGAGGTGCTGCTAATAAGTATTAGGAAAGGACAAGGATTAAAGAACCTGCAGAGAAAGAGAAGAACAAATGAAAAAAGAATAGATCACCAAACTACATATTACAATATGAACAACTACTAGGCTAAGAAGTTCTGTAAATGCTGCTCTCGTTCATTCATGCAATCACAATACCATAAAAAAAGAATGACTTTAAAAAGAAGTCATTGTGTGAGCAAGGGTTCTATCATGATATTTTGAACAGATCTTTTTGTTCTGCCTTAATTCAAATTTATAAACAAACAGGAATAACATGTGTGAATGTGTACATTGTGAATGATTTTAATAAACTCAGTTGCCTAGTAGCCTTCGGTAATTTAACATCTCTGAGAAAATTATTCATAAAAACAGCTGAATAACTGTTATATACTCACTTAAAAATGTTGGGTTAAAAATAACCCAACAAATAACCCAACATTAGGTTAGTATAGCACCTTCCCAACTGTGGGTTATTTTAACCCAATGCATTGGGTTAAATACTAGTTGGGTTAAAATAACCCAACAGTTGAGTTAAATATTTATTTTTATTTATGACCTTATTTTAATAAATAAAATACACATTGTTTTCATTTTTTTTATTGGAGTATAGACACAATCATTATGTTTTAACCAGTTTAAAGTATTAAATTATGAATGTAATAAATATGAGTGAGCCTAGTTTGTAAACATACACGTGTATAATAATAAATAGAACATAAACAATTATGATATGCAAATATTAAAATATACACATTACATTTATAACACGCGTGCACATACTGTACATAATTAAAAATGTACACATAATATATCATTTCTCATGTTTTTGTCTCCTTTATCTCTATTTCAACACAAGAAGCACAAATGGGATTCAGCGGATCCTGAAGACTCCCATGATGCTGCACGCTCACCCTGAGTCTCAGCTCCTGGATCTTGCAAGACTTTCCCTGCTCCTTTCTATAAATAAACATTAAACTTCTTAGTGTTGGTCTTTGTGAAAAAGTGCAGATACACCCAAGTATGATTAGTGCACAATGTAGCTAACCATATTCAGTTGTATTTAGATAGAGTCTGCGTCTGCAGCCATTATTTTCCATTACTTTCACACTGCAAACCATAGTGGAGATCAGGGGACAACATGGAGGAAAGGACAGACAAAATGCTTGACATGCAGTTCATTAGAATATTATTAATCCATTGAAATCAGTGCAATAGTCAAAATACATATTATATACAGTACTGGTCAAAAGTTTGGAAACATTAAGATTTTTAAATGTTTTTTGAAAAAGTATCTTATGCTCACCAAGCTGTATTTTAAAAATACAGTAAAAAAATAAAAAAAAAATAAAAAAAACAGTTTATATTGTGTAATATTATTACACTTAAAATATCATGTTTTCTGTTTTAATATTATTTAAAATGTAATTTATTCCTGTGGTCAAAGCTAGATTTCAGCATTACTCAGTCTTCAGTGTCACATGATCCTTCAGAAATCATACAACACGCTGATTTTGTGCTCTATTATCAATCATTATTGGTGCTCAATTATGGTTCTTATTTTTATCAATGTTGAAAATCATTTTTGCATGCTTAATTTATTTTAATTTTATGAAACCGTGATACATTTTTGTTAGGATTCTTTGATGAATAGAAATATCAGAATTTATTTGAAACATATTTTGATCAATGTAATGGTTCCTTGCTAAATAAAAGTATTTTTTCTTTAATATCTTTGATATGAATGTTATCCTCATGTTCATCATATACAATACATGATGTTAAAATGTTATCAAAGTTTTATGATGCTGGAATTCTTTAGAGCATTATATGTGACACATTTGTATCTCTTGAAATGTTGCATGTATATTTTTAATAAAACGTTGAAAAAAAATGTAAATGGCTTTTTTCGTTTGGTCTTGTTTTGGGATCCTTTATTCATTTTTTTGGATTTATTAATATATATTTATTATTATGCAACAATAACAAAATACAAAAACAAGACAAAACAGCAACAAATAATAATAGACAATAATGAGGGGTTACAAGACAAAACCACAAAGAATATTAAATCAGCTTTTAATGTTTTACACCATGACAGTCTTACATACAGTAGAGCTTTAGATGTCCTCAAACTCTTTCTTAAACATAAAAAGAAGGATTTTTCTCTGAAAATTTGTGAATATAAAAAAGTATGAATTATTACAAATTTTAAATGAGAAGGGTCTAATATCAGAGAGTATTTTTGGCTTATACAGAAGTTTGAAGATAGATGGCCTACCTTTTAACAAAGTTTGAAAAGTCAACCCAAAATACTTTGCCAAAGGAGCACATGGGGTAAAACTATTATTAAATGTATCAAGTTTATAGTTAACTGGCTAGCAATTGTGAACAATGTTAATAGAGAATTCAACAATAATTTGGATTTCTTCACCACTATTACTAACCGGTTGATGACGCATTAGTGATACTGAAAGCTGATTGTCCTTGATGGTTATATATGGAGAAGGGCAAATTTAATTCACAAGATGATGTCCGATTTATTGTGCCTTTTTTGCACGCATTTTCACGGATTTTAATAATAATACTTATTAATAATAATACTAATTATAGATTCGATGTCTGTACTGTGCATAGTGTTTTAAATCTTAGTTTGCCTCAGCAACGCGTGTTATGAATTCTGCATTTACACTGAACCAATCGCTGTCTGTGCGTGCATATGAGTGATTCGAATTTTAGTTGCTATAGCGACGCGTTACGAATTCTGCATATATATTTACATTTGAACGATCGCGGTCTGTCTGTTGGTTGAGAGACGAGGCGAGCTTACAGACTTTTCTGAGAGAATTTTCTGAGCAATCTTGCGATTTGAACCTGTTTTCTGGATTTCTGAGAGGAGACTTTTATTCTAGAAGGACATCGGAGGATATATCCTTTATATAGTTATATTTTTGAGATAATATTTTTGAATTTTTGCGTCATATAATTTCTGAGAATACTTTTCATTTGTTTCTTCTTTTAGAAGCAGTTTATTTTTATTGTTTTATTTTTATTTTTAGGGGAGTGTTTCTGAGGAGATTTGTATTTTATTGTATTGTATTTTGTGTTGTATTTTTGTATTGATTTGATTGCAGTTTGGAGGAGGACGTCGATGGCTCACATGATGGGCGAAAGAGGAGGTGAGTGCTTCAGTTTTTTCATTTATGGTTTATGGTATGATTTTGTCCCCGCGGATCCTTAAAAAGTCTTAAATTCGATTTTTAAAATGTAAGGCCATAAAAAGTCTTAAAGTCTTATTTTTACTTATGAAAAGTCTTATTTTTACCTATGAAAGGTCTAAAATGTTAGATGACACTTTGACTTAGACGTATAAATGCTTTCCAAATGAAAACTATCTAATTAGCGTACGTATTGTTTTTTACTATTCTATCTTTGTGGATTATTTTGGTCTATGAACTATGTTGATATTGTAATCATTATTTTAACTGTACGAGGCACTGCAGTGGAGCTGACAGCGCATTTGTCTCTCATGCTTTCACTGCGTGATGTGTCAGTGCAGTTATAGATATGTCCCCAAATGAGTTTTTGTCTTATTATATTTATATCATATTATGTTGTTATATTAGAAAGAATATCACATGAGCAAGAGTGCCGTTTTCCTGTGCACAATTGCAAATGTGCTATTTATTTTATACAACAGTTAAATTAACAATAAAGTTAACATTGTGTGTTACTTTTTAGACACAATATTGTCAATATTGTTGTTTCCCCCTTTATTTCGCCGACGAGAATTTCTTAATGAACTGTAGTCCAACAGACAGCGATGTTTTTTTTAACTGAAATCCGCGTTTTGAACGAATCATTTGATTCAATGAATGAATCGGCCGTTTGAACAAATCGGTTGAATAAATGACTCCCAACAACTCGGCTTATTAAGACAGTGGCTTACTGCCACCTACTGGCGGGTTTAGTTTCACATTTAAAGTACCCTTTCATAAAAATGTTAAAAACACTGCATGTTAAATATGAATATCTTCGTGAGTCTGCTGTCAACAAACAGGCCTAAACCAGCATGGTACCAGTACAAAATCAGTAAAATATCATCTAATTATTATCAACAAAACTTTGAAAATATCGAGATATATTTTTGTTAATATTGCACACCCCTAATGTAATAATTTAGATTTATTAAGGTCTTAAAAAGCCATAAAATTGACTTAAAAAAATGTGCAGATAGACTACATTCATGTAAAGGACCCATTTAATTTGATCCCCCAATTTGATCACATTTATTTGATGCCTTGCATGTGAAATAAACTTTTGAATTTGAGTAACTGAAGCAAAAATTTGTAATTGACCACTGACATTGATTATTGATTATTATTATTAAAGCATTACTAACTATGTGATGTGTGAAATATTCCATCCTCAGGCCGCTCCAGATCCAGGAGAGCTGCTTTCTCTCAGACGGCTGGTCGGGAGTTTTGGAGACCCGGTTCTGATGATCAGGATCCGCTGCCAGGACCCGAGCCAGACACAGAGCCAGGATCTTCCTGGATATTTAACATCTCTGTCTTCTGAGTTTTCTGTGTCCACAGGTCAGGCTCACGGGACGAGGGTGAAGCAGAGGCCAGATGATGGACGTCAGGCTCACGGACGAGGGTGAAGCAGAACCCAGATGATGGACGTCCGTCCACTTCATCGAAACACTCTCGCAGAGGTCAGAATAGGCTTTTTAATACAGAAGTAATGGCTTAGTTTCTATTTCTATTTTCAATGGGTGATTTGTCATCGAGAAAGTTGAACCAACTAAAGTAACGGTAACACTTTATTTTGATGGTCCCTTTTGAACGTTCTGTTGACTATAAGTAACTGTGCAACTACATGTCAACTAACTCTCATTAGAGTATCAGAAGACTCTCTGCTTAATATCAGTTACCTCTTTATTGTGATGCTCCTCAACAGACACTCTACTGGCTATAAGTAACTTTACAACTACATGTCAACTTATTCTAACCCTACCAGTCTACTAATACTCTACTATTACTCTAATGAGAGTTAGTAGACATGTAGGTGCAATGTTACTTCTAGACAACTGAATGTCTGTTGGAGGAGCATCACAATAAAGAGTTTGCCGATATAAGCAGAGAGTCTGTCACACTATTAAGATTTTAATAGTAAAATGTAAGTTATGTCATTATATCATTGCTTAATTTGACGTCAGAGATGTGTCTAATAGTTGTTTTTTCTTCATTTCAGGAAAAGCTCCAGAGTGTAGGAAGAGGACGAGAGCTGGTTGTCTCCTCAGGCTCTGGAAGGCTACGAAGGGTGTTTTTCAGCGGCTGTTCCTGTAGTGCTGTGAATGTTGTGGAGCCTTCGTTCCTCCAGCAGATCCTGATCCTGAACCATCATCCCCTGCTCCAGGTACTGATACTCTACTAATACTCTACTGATACTCTACTGATACTCTACTGATACTCTACTACTAATACTCTACTGATACTCTACTACTATACTCTACTAATACTCTACTGATACTCTACTAATACTCTACTGATACTCTACTACTAATACTCTACTAATACTCTACTGATACTCTACTAATACTCTACTGATACTCTACTACTAATACTCTACTGATACTCTACTACTAATACTCTACTAATACTCTACTGATACTCTACTACTTAATACTCTACTAATACTCTACTACTAATACTCTACTACTAATACTCTACTACTAATACTCTACTAATACTCTACTACTAATACTCTACTACTAATACTCTACTAATACTCTACTGATACTCTACTAATACTCTACTGATACTCTACTACTAATACTCTACTGATACTCTACTACTAATACTCTACTAATACTCTACTGATACTCTACTACTAATACTCTACTAATACTCTACTACTAATACTCTACTACTAATACTCTACTAATACTCTACTACTAATACTCTACTACTAATACTCTACTAATACTCTACTGATACTCTACTAATACTCTACTGATACTCTACTACTAATACTCTACTGATACTCTACTACTAATACTCTACTAATACTCTACTGATACTCTACTACTAATACTCTACTAATACTCTACTGATACTCTACTAATACTCTACTGATACTCTACTACTAATACTCTACTAATACTCTACTGATACTCTACTACTAATACTCTACTGATACTCTACTGATACTCTACTACTAATACTCTACTGATACTCTACTACTAATACTCTACTAATACTCTACTGATACTCTACTACTAATACTCTACTGATACTCAATGAGAGTTAGTAGACATGTAGGTGCAATGTTACTTATAGACTTGAAAAAACTGGACGTTTTGAACGTTCAGGGAACATTTAGAAATAAGGATTTCTTAATTTAATGGGAATGTTAGCAAAACGTTCTCAATAAGGCATGAACTCGATGGCACTTGCGCTGTCTGACACACACCAGAAACACACACACAGAAAGCCGCTTCTCAGACAGCCTACGATCCAGAAAATAATTCAATTTCACCACTTATTTCTCTTATTGTCAAAAACATGCAAAATTGCCAAAATGGCTGTCGTGCCGAGTATTACAGAGTCGGTTATGTCATAAATAAGACATTGCTATGCATTTAATAAAAGTCAATGTTTAATATAATATAAATTAATTTTAAGATATGGCCCATATGATCTTTACCATTACAAGAACTGAGCCACATGTGCCAGAGTTGGCCAAATAAAGCCTGGAAATGTATGTTTTCTTTTTAATAAAAGTTCAGATAATAAGAAAAATAACTTTATCGTTGACACGGAGTCACCCGGCTCCACCCTCGTAATCGTGATAATAGTGAAATAAAATGACTATTAATATTGTGAAATAAGATGTTGGGACATTTATGCAGGCATTAAGCAGAAGTCAGGTGGATAGCGGTGAACAATTCCCATTACTTTACATTTGTAACATTACAGATAAGATTTTAATAGTAAAATGTAAGTTATGTCATTATATCATTGCTTAATTTGACGTCAGAGATGTGTCTAATAGTTGTTTTTTCTTCATTTCAGGAAAAGCTCCAGAGTGCAGGAAGAGGAAGAGAGCTGGTTGTCTCCTCAGGCTCTGGAAGGCTACGAAGGGTGTTTTCAGCGGCTGTTCCTGTAGTGCTGTGACTGTTGTGGAGCCTTTCGTTCCTCCAGCAGATCCTGATCCTGAACCATCATCCCCTGCTCCAGATCACTCCGGCGTCAAGACAAATAATGGTAAATCATTATCTCTCCAACATTATTTTAAACAGTATTATCTTATTTTCCACTCAAAATAAGGCTTGTTTTTACAGAATATTAAAATTATGCAATGTTACTTATATAATGTCTTAAAGGGACCAAAATAAAGTGAAACCAAAGTAACAATTTGATGTGACCACTGACATTGATAATTAATATGATAAACAAATAAATAAAACAAAAGCAGTTTTTGATGTCTGAAATGTTGCATCCTCAGGCCGCTCCAGATCCTGGAGAACGTCTTCCACAGACTCTTCTCCGGGCATCACGTCATCCTCAGCTCGGTCCCTCTCTGAGGCCCACGTGGAGAGGCGGTGTGGAGAGTCGTTGCGTCTGAGCAGCCGAGGCTCGTACAGCGTCGAGTGGAGGTGGAGTGGCGATGGATCGGAGAGCTCAAACCAACAGGGTTTGTCCGGGTCCGACAGCCCTGGAAGTGTTTCCGTGTCCTCCGCTGCCGGGTCAAGTTCCTGTCGAGTCAACAGAGACTTCAACTGGCCGAACTGCTCAGGGTGCCGTGGAGGCTTCTCCAGTGAACAAGAGCTCAACAGGTGACACTGAAATAAGGCTGGGCAGTGTAAAGTCTACAGAGAGAGATTTTGCTATTTCATGCATAACTGAGTCAAGTTTTTAACATGTCCGCTCACATTTACTGTTGCTCGACCAGCACTGATATTTTTTTAATAAAACAATGGATCTAGCAAGCTAATAATTGTCTCATATTTTTCTGTTTGTTTTTCAGAGTTCTTTGAGTCTTTCTACAACGTGGAAAAGATTATTGGATCCGGAGCATTTGGCAGGGTGTTCCTGGGAACATGCAAATTTGATGGCAAAAAGGTAAATCTTACTGAATTGTACACACATTTTGCTCTTGCATGCATCAAAACACATTGAAAACAATTTACAGATGGTTTAATACTTAGTACAAGGTCAGGTGCTTGAATACTGTCACTGTTATTGAAACTGGGTTTTTTTGTGCAGGTGCCATCAAGCAGATTCGCAAGATTGACAACGATCGCTATCTTTATATTGTAAGTTGGCCAAAACCTGAATATGTATTGAGTTGTTTGAGTGCAGATTACTGTAGTTAATACACCCGTAGGAAGCATTAGGTGTAAATGTGATCAATATAAGCCTAGAGGCACCAAATAAAAAAGATAGACAAATAGTACATTTCAAAATGATGTTTTCTTCAGATTTTTACCCAGCTAACCTTCTGTCTGCTACTTCTCTCTAGCCTGGGAATCCTGAACCTCTCGTTACAGAAGTGGCGCTGCTGATGATGATGATGAGGCGAGAACCCATAAGCCCCTTCGTCATACAACTGTACGAGTGGTTTGAACATCCTAGAGACTTCACTCTGGTTATGGAGTATCCTGGACCCTGCAAGAGCTTGCTGGACTGCATCAACGGTCAACCTTTGTTTGAGTGGCTCTCACGGGTCATCATGATACAGGCTGTGCTGGCAGTGCAACACTGCATCCGTCGTGGGGTTTTCCATAATGACATTCATGCGCAGAATTTCCTGTTGAAGATAGACACGTTAGATCTGAAGCTGATAGACTTCGGCTGCGGTCAGCTGTTTAGTAGTGAAGGCTACGAGAGCAACATATACAGGGGTGAGCATTTTGGGAGTGTGGAAACCTGAAGGTAGTGACTTACTGATTATTTGATGATGCTTTAAAAAAAAAAACTCAACAATGTGCAAATGTCTTTCTTACAGGAGCAGCGCCTTACTGCCCACCTGAAGTCTGGACAGGAGCTCGATTCCACGCCGTCCCAGCAAACGTCTGGTCTCTAGGAGTGTTGCTGTACGAGATGTCGAACGCATGTCTTCCTTTTTGTAATAGAACGGAAGTCACACAAGCCAAAGTTACATTTCAGAACCCCAACTTATCCAAAGGTGAGTGAATAATGATGATTTGTACAGAAAGTTAAAGGTTGAAGGGTGTCAGAATTTTTATATATAGCTCAACATGTTTGGCGCGAGAGCCATTGCTGTTTTCAAAAATGCCAGGTCACATGGTCATGACTAACCAGCTCTCTCCTTATTAAAATGTGTACAGACTGCAGGGATCTGATTAGACAGTGTCTAGCCCGGGATCCAACTAAACGCCCCAGCTTAGAGCAGATGTTACAACATCAATGGTTTGATCGTGATCAACAGTAGATGGAGAAGTTGAGGAGATTCACTCGATCAGTTGCAGGTGTGAGGAAGTGTAACAGGCAGAGCAGGATTATTACCTTTTGTCTTAAATTCTGGATTATTTGTAGTGAGATTTTCAAATTTGTGTTTATTGTAATGTTCTTGTTATAGTCAAATCACCTTCATTTATATAGCGCTTGATACTATACAGATGCTTTTAAAGCGGCATCCCTGCAGTAAACAGGGAAATGACAGAATCAGTAAACCCCAAACACAATTCAATTCTGTTCTAGCTCTAAAAAAAACATTCATGAGTTGACTTGTTCATGTAATCTTTGTCTTGGACAGGAAATAACACACTTGCTGAGAGCTCTGAGCTCGAGACTTGACCCGAAGCCTGAAGTCCAACACCAACCTGACAGAAACTCAGAGCCTGTCCACGTCAGAGCAAGAACATGAGAGATGGCAAGACTGGAAAGAAGTCATCAAGTCTTCACTGACACATGTGCTTCGTTTCAAAAGTCAAGACAAGTCATTTTTATTTATATAGCGCCTTATTTATGACCAATCTGTATATATGACCAATCTGTATACGGGTCAAAGACGAGACGTCACCATTTTGTGTCCGCATCAAATTAAATTGACAAAAGTCATTTTATATACAAAACCCTGTTATGTGTCTACCTTAAAAACCCTGTTAAATGCAAGTAAAGTGTCTACCTTAAAGGTGACGTATTATTCCCCGTTTCACAAGATGTAATATAAATATATGGTGTCCCCAGAATCTGTCTGTGAAATTTCAGCTCAAAATCCCCTCAGATCATTTATTATCCTTTTTGGGTGTGAGTAAAAATGCGCCGTTATTTTGTGTGTGTCCCTTTAAATGCAAATGAGCTTCTGCTCCGCTCCGTTCAGAAGAGGGCCGATCCTTTACAACGAGCTTCAGACACTATAACAAAACACGTGAATAATCTCATCCAGAATCTGAGAAATAACAGTCGCGAGTGCAGCCTTACAGAGAGACTCAGGAAGAGGTGCAACTTTTAGACGTTTCTGAATGGTTAGTGGAGACATTTAGATGTTGTGGAGTTACATCGATTCCTCTGTTTCTGGGGGATTTCTGTTGGAAATAAAATGAATCCACTGCTCTCTTGTCTCCTCTGAGGCTGGGACTCTAGTGTTCAGTGCTCGTCTGTACGACAGGACAGTTTACAGGCTTTTCTCCAACTTTTGCCATTGCGTTAGAACTGTTACACTGTTGTCGCTTGTGAAACCAAACGGCGTCGCCGTATGGCAAGAATTACATTATAATAAGAATCACAGACTTATGACTAGTAAAATTAATTTGTGGAGCTCTCTAATTGCTACTAGTAAAAATGCAATTACGACGAGTAACGCCGTGTACAATTTAAGCTAAACGGGCTTGCCATAGTCGCCGTGAGTGGAAACATGCAGATTAAGGGCCGGTAATGTTATAATAAGATCCTCTTCCTACATCAGAAGGAGAGTGAAATCTGATCGGCTTATTTTTTGACATGCTTGCAGAGAAATGCTTAACAAAACAAGTTACTGGGTTTCACTTTTCACGTTTCTGGGTTGGTAGATGCACCGGGGACTCGATTATATATTATTATTATTATTATAGCACTTAAACACGGGAAAAGTCAGATTTTCATGATATGTCACCTTTAATATTTCAAATAACTTTTGTGAAAATAAAATGTTAAAATATGGGGGTAATAATGTTTCAAAGTGTAAAATTGTGATTCAGCGTAATGGTCTGGACTTTGATTTTGCCATTACATCTTTAACTAAACATAAAATACCAAAATCGTTTATCTTTTTCTTGGCATGTTCACATAAGTGTTGGGCTGTGTTATTAAAAGGATCATGTCTTATTATTATTTGTAAGTATTTCAAAAAAGGGGGAGTTTTGTCCGGAAAGTGTTGTCGGGGTCATTCAGTGTCACAGGATCAAGAAGCTTTTCTGAAATCATATAAACACATATTAATTTGACAGTCTGTGACATCATCAAATGGCGCCTGAAGATCATGTGGTGCTGCAGAAAAGTGGCTTTATTCTTCTTACATATTTGATCATTTTTCATGGTGTGGTAGCCTGAGTTACAAAAACACATGTCATTCAGTGAAATGCCACAAAACACTTATATTGTTAGATTTTTTTGAAAAATAAGTAGATGTTGTGAATAATTGTGATTAACTTTGCTGGTCAAGCTCATTGTTTAATATAAGTGGCCAGTTGATGGCCGTCAATATAAGCTGAAGTAGAAGTTGTGTCATTCAGAGTAATGAAAAATAACAACTGTATCATCTTATTTATATTACAGATAAATTAGGAATGCTTAGCACTGACAAATATGTTAAACTTAATATTTTTTTGTATTGTTTGTGTTTTTTAATGTATTTTGTTTAATGTGTTTATATTTTGGACGCTGCATTGTTTCTTTTTATATGCTTGTAGTGGGACGCACTGCTGCGTCCAATTAACCTAATGCGTTCGGCCGTGAGTTCAATCATAACGATGCGGGACCATATAAAAGGGGTATAGAGTCAATGTTTACGTGTGAGTGTCGTCTGCGTGGTGCGTCATTGCCCGGGCAACGCCCCTGCCGGTTCCTCATCCGTTCTCGCTTGGAGGTATGTGTTTGGCTGACTAGTTAAACAGAGATGCGTGATTTTTTTAATGTAAACAACGATTCCGTTTTAGCCTTGAGGATAAATTGCGGCTGTGGGCTGTTGGCAGCTGCTACTCTCCTTTGGCGTTCCTCATGGCGTGGTTTTGTGTGCGCATGACGCGCGACTTATGAAATGAAGGAGGAATAGACTGGTCAGTGACACCTGTGGGGCAACACTGTTTAACGCTGCTGCTTTGTACACTCGGATTCCTGCTGCTTTACTCGGATTCCTGCTGCTTTACTCGGATTCCTGCTGCTTTACTCGGATTCCTGCTGCTTTACTCGGATTCCTGCTGCTTATTATATAAGTTAGCCCACGATCCTTAACAACTCTCCTTCCACACACGTGTGCGTGTATGCGTGTGTGTGCGCACTGTGCAGCCTAACGTGACGCCCGTTCTCCAGTATTAACCACTCCAAACATTGAGTGTCTTCCACACTATACCTTCAAACTTTGCAGTATTTTCATTTATAATTGTTTGTGTCGTATTAAGTGATTTGATTGGTTTATTGTGAGTGTTTTGCAGTGTTGTATTTATTTTGACTTGTGAGTTCCTTCAAGAGGTGCTGGTAGAAGGTCAGTGCATAATACCCAATGTCAGCAATAACTTTGATTTTCATTTCTTTGTAGTATATTCTTGTTTGTTGACCTAAATGTCTATTATTGGGGCATGTTTGAGTGAGGGTGTTGTATATTGAGTATATTGAGACCATACTAATTTTACACTCTTGTTACAGGAGCTAAGGCTTTGGGGCAGACCACTAGTAGGCCCGTACGGGGGGGTAGAGAGCTCATCACAGAGTGCTGTGTGATTATTTTGTGACTTTATTGCAGTGTGTGTGCTGTGACCTGTACACGGGGTGTTGCGAGTGATCCTGAAGCCTTGGGCGTGTGTCTGCCATCAAGCCTCAGCCTCCTTTTGATTATGGTCTCTCCTGCATATGTCTATTGATGTTTCTCAGCTTTTATACATTTTAAACAGATGATTGTATTTAAATAAAAACTTTTGTATTATTGGTATCCACGTCTCTAGCCCTTCTTGCTAATTACGTTCCTGTGGATCCTTTATCAATTCTTAGTAGTAAATATCTATATTTCCCTATTAAATAGGGTGGCGTAGTCAGGTGATGCTAGAGGCAATGTTTCTATATTTGCCCCCAGGTGTGAAGGGCCGAGGTCCCGCTACATGCTCAATGTTTTATTGTACAGCACTTGTAGTGCAAATCTGTTGCTTTTAAATGTGCTGTAGAAATACATTTTGACTTGTTTTTGACTTCAATTTGTGTTATTGGTTCATTTTCGATGCCCACGAACAGAGAGAGTTGAAAGGCACTGTAAAAAGTAAATGCAGACCCAGTATTCTTAAAGCACATTCACAACCAAAAACAATAACTATAATGTTAACTATATTAGCGTCCAAACCCAATGACCGATAAGCTGTTCATTCTCAGCATACTGCAGTCTTTTGTTCATCTGCCACTTTAAATGCTGGCGCTCTTTGAAGCGGAATGGATTCTGATTGGCTGCAATGTATTTATCGTTCATTAGCTGGGAAAAATCGCTCTGTGTGTTTTTCTGTGCCGTTACCGTTATAGTTCGTGATGTGGACTCTGCTCTTCTTTTTATATTTAGAATGTGTGTTGTTGTTGTTTTTACTATAAATGATTTATTAAAACTATATTTATCATTATTACATTTTCTATTACACTGAATAACATTTTAGTGGGTGTCTTCTGTAAACCATGGTATAATGTAAGCATAACATTCACAAACCACTGTCAATTTAACATAAAAGCAAGCAGGCTGCGTGCATGGTTTGCCATGACTGAATGCGCGCTCCCTTAATAATTCCTAAAAAGCTGACATCAGTTCATCGCGATCTCATATCTGTTATTATCAATGAAGCTGACTGCACAATTAATCTTTCATAATATCTACACTTTGTTTGTTATAATCAGAGGATTTGCCATCATGCACTGAACAAAAAAGCGTTTTGAGCGGTGAGGGGTTTCTATCTTAAATGCTTCTGATTGGCCATTGCGTTCCAGAAATCAACACACATGTCTGTGATTGGCTACATCGCTCAACGCTGCAAACATGTTACAAATAGAAACTCTGGCCTGTAAATCGTTTCTATTTTGCTTGTTGCTTTTCTTCAACAGATGAATAACAATTTATTAGGTTTTTAAATGTTTTATTCATAGATGTTTCTATTTAATCGTTTTATTCTCCCGCAGTCCGCACACACAGAGTGAGTGCATTACCGCCCAGCGCTCGCGCATCAGATCTAGGAAATATCCTATACAGGTGCTGGTCATATAATTAGAATATCATGAAAAAGTTTATTTAATTCAGTAATTCCGTTCAAAAAGTGAAAACTTGTATATTATATTCATTCATTGCACACAGACTGATATATTTCAAATGTTTATTTCTTTTAATTTTGATGATTAACTGACAACTAATGAAAATCCCAAATTCAGTATCTCAGAAAATTTGAATATTACCAAGACCAATACAAAAAAAGGATTTTTAGAAATGCTGGCCAACTGAAAAGTATGAACATGAAAAGTATGAGATCTTAGATCTTGAGATTCATAGATCTTCTATAGGGTTAAGGTCAGACGAGTGGCCAATTAGAACAGGGATACATGGTCCTTAATCCAGGTACTGGTAGCTTTGTCACTGTGTGCAGGTGCAAGTCCTGTTGGAAAATGAAATCTGCATCTCCATAAAGTTGGTCAGCAGCAGGAAGCATGAAGTGCTCTAAAACTTCCTGGTAGACGGCTGGGTTGACCTTTGACCTCAGAAAACACAGTGAACTAACACCAGCAGATGACATGGCACCCCAAACCATCACTGACTGTGGAAACTTTACACTGGACTTCAAGCAACGTGGATTGTGTGCCTCTCCTCTCTTCCTCCAGACTCTGGGACCCCGCGATTTCTAAATGAGATGCAAAATTTGCTCTCATCAGAAAAGAGGACTTTGGTCCACTGTGCGTTATTAAATCCAGAGTCACCGCAGCCGTCTACCAGGACATTTCCAGAGCACTTCATGCTTCCTTCATTTTCCAGCAGGATTTGCACCTGCCCACACTGCCAAAAGAACCAAAACCTGGTTCAATGACCATGGTATTACTGTCTAATTACATGTAGTATTCTAATTTTCTTTTGTGGGTTTCATAAACTGTAAGATTATAACAAATAAAGGCTTGAAATATCTCACTTTGCATGTAATGAGTCTATATAATATATTAGTTTCACCTGTTAAGTTGAATTCTTGAAATAAATCAACTTTTTGATGATATTCTAATTATGTGACCAGCACCTGTATCTGGAGGTTTGCCAATCCTGTGGACTACACCGATGGCACCTGTCACGAAGGTGCATTCAGTTTCTGGAAGGACCTCTTTGCATATTTCTTTCACAACCGCTTTAACGTCTTCTTCTGGGCTCTCAGGGGATCCATAGAGAGGTGGACAAGGTACACAACTTCCTTACTTGAGTAAAAGTACAGATACTACTGGTCAAATATTACTCCGTTACAAGTAAAAGTTGTAAAGACCGATGTTTACCTAAAGTAAAAGTACAGAAGTACTCATTTTTAAAAGTACTTAAGTATCAAAGTAAATGTCAATGCATTGTTTTATTATTGTTGCATGTAATACTTACAGTACCTTATGCCTCTGAATCTCTGCCTGCCCTCATGTCAATATCACATGTATTTCTAGAACACAGTTCCTGTAGTGGGATTGAATAAGTCACTCAATAACGTCCACAATGGTTTCGGACACCCAAATGGCTGTTCCCAGTTTTTTGGCTTTTAGTGTGAACATGTTAGCTTTGTTATCTATAAAGCTAGTGTGCTCCAAAACAATGACAAAGTTCACATTCAGAAGACCAAACCCAACGTTGAAAATTAAAATCATGTTGATGTCAGAATCCAATGTCAGATTGACGTTAATCTCCAACTTTGGACAGACGTTGTATTGTGGATGAAAATCGGGTTGACCGTCAGAAACCAACATCAGTCGAGTCATCAGACTTTCATTTACAACCAAAATCATCCCTGACGTTACTACTTTATACTCAAGGCCCTTGACAGAAATGTAGTGGAGTAAAAAGTATGATATTTGTCTTTCAAATGTAGTGAAGTTAAAGTAAAATGTTCCAGAAAAAATAATACTCAAGTAAAGTACAGATACTCAAAAAGTGTACTTAAGTACAGTACTTAAGTAATGTACTTTGTTACTGTCCACCTCTGCCTTTCTATAAATAAACATTAAACTTCTTAGTGTTGGTCTTGTGAAAAAGTGCAGATACACCCAAGTATGATTAGTGCACAATGTAGCTAACCATATTCAGTTGTATTTAGATAGAGTCTGCGTCTGCAGCCATTATTTTCCATTACTTTCACACTGCAAACCATAGTGGAGATCAGGGACAACATGGAGGAAAGGACAGACAAAATGCTTGACATGCAGTTCATTAGAATATTATTAATCCATTGAAATCAGTGCAATAGTCAAAATACATATTATATACAGTACTGGTCAAAAGTTTGGAACATTAAGATTTTTAAATGTTTTTGAAAAAGTATCTTATGCTCACCAAGGCTGTATTTTAAAAATACAGTAAAAAAAATAAAATAAAATAAAAAAACAGTAATATTGTGTAATATTATTACATTTAAAATATCATGTTTTCTGTTTTAATATTATTTAAAATGTAATTTATTCCTGTGGTCAAAGCTGAATTTCAGCATTACTCAGTCTTCAGTGTCACATGATCCTTCAGAAATCATACAACACGCTGATTTTGTGCTCTATTATCAATCATTAATTGGTGCTCAATTATGGTTCTTATTTTTATCAATGTTGAAAATCATTTTTGCATGCTTAATTTATTTTTATTTTATGAAACCGTGATACATTTTGTTAGGATTCTTTGATGAATAGAAATATCAGAATTTATTTGAAACATATTTTGATCAATGTAATGGTTCCTTGCTAAATAAAAGTATTTTTTCTTTAATATCTTTGATATGAATGTTATCCTCAATGTTCATCATATACAATACAATACATGATGTTAAAATTTTATCAAAGTTTTATGATGCTGGAATTCTTTAGAGCATTATATGTGACACATTTGTATCTCTTGAAATGTTGCATGTATATTTTTAATAAATGTTGAAAAATGGGCTTTTTTCGTTTGGTCTTGTTTTGGGATCCTTTATTCATTTTTTTTGGATTTATTAATATATATTTATTATTATTCAACAATAACAAAATACACAAACAAGACAAAACAGCAACAAATAATAATAGACAATAATGAGGGTTACAAGACAAAACCACAAAGAATATTAAATCAGCTTTTAATGTTTTAATTTACACCATGACAGTCTTACATACAGTAGAGCTTTAGATGTCCTCAAACTCTTTCTTAAACATAAAAAAGAAGGATTTTTCTCTGAAAATTTGTGAATATAAAAAAGTATGAATTATTACACATTTTAAATGAGAAGGGTCTAATATCAGAGAGTATTTTTGGCTTATACAGAAGTTTGAAGATAGATTGGCCTACCTTTTAACAAAGTTTGAAAAGTCAACCCAAAATACTTTGCCAAAGGAGCACATGGGGACAGGGTACCTGTATAAACGTACTTGCCAGACTTAAAACCGTGATATAAATATTATATAAATAAATATATCAAGATCTCTGAGTTAGCAGATCTAGCTAGCTAGCGGAGACTCTGGCTAGCTACTTTGCATCTCATTGTGATGCAAAAAAACAGTTGTATTATGTCACTCTCTTTCTAATACAGCTCTGACAGTGGGGATCGAAATCGTCAAATATGACAACATGTTTTTTTGTTGCCACTAACTTCTTCATTTTTTGGACGTGTAGTGAATATAGGTGTCGGTATCGGCGAGTAGCCTAGCTACCGAAACTGAAAGTGGTAAAAAAAAAAGAAAGAAAACAAGTGGTAATCCCCTGTGTCCAGCCATGCCAGCTCATGAAAGGAAAAGATCACCAGTGAAGGTTTTAGAGGACTATGTTCTTGTGTTCAGCTAAAACAGTGTTGTCTGGACATCCTGCAGCTCCAGAGTGATGATAGGTCACATGCCATCTATGGCTCAGGTGACTTAATTGGGAATATACTTGAACCAGGTATTATTATACACCTTATTGGAATTGGATCCCCACCAAGCATGTTTTACACCACTAGGTGGCACCATTCCCAAAAGACTGATGTCACTCTGCCTTCACTTTCTTTTCCATCACCAAATCTCAGCCCCAAGGCTCAAAGACAATAAACCAGGCTACATTTTTTCCATGAATCTGAAAGCAGGTTGGGCATTTGTTGTAGCTACCGTTCATGCTGATTTGATTGTAAATCCATATGTAAATAACTATTTTGTGCAAGTGTTATACAGTATATATTCTCCCACTGTTAAATAATGTAATGTTAATAAGAAAGGTGTATCTGAGTATCTTATGAGATTGCTTTTTTTTTTATAGGCAGTAAGCAGAGACAGTGGGCAACCGGTGAAAAGGCCGATCTAAGCCAGAGCGAGGAGGTAAATGTCATGCACTGCTTGTTTTTATTGGAGGTTCTCCCGCAATCTGCCCTTTTCCGTTCCTGGGACCTATTGTTTAAATAGGAGCTTTTAATGCAGGGCACCAGATGGGCCCTCAAACAAGTGTGGATAGAGGCATGTTTACCGGGCAGCGGTGTGTGCAGAGCAGGTGAAAATATTGAATACCCCGCACCAATGGCTGAGGCAGACGTGACACTTTCGCTTGTAAAGCTTTATTAGGCATATGCAATAGTCGAGAGGATATTAGCATACAGAAGGGAGGATATGAGAGCAGATATGTGCCGCGATTTGAAAACACATTTAAAGGCAGGTGAAGTTGTTCCTGCACTAGGCGGGATGCATGATTGCTGTATTATATAAATAAGAGCCTGTTTTATGACAGAGTGCCAAATTAGCATAACTGGCTAATGGGGAAGGTTTTATTCATCTTATTTTGCAACATGGAAGTAAGCTACTTTCTATTATTGTGCGGCGCTATAGGTCAAGTCAAGTCATCTTCATTTATATAGCGCTTTTAACAATGTAGATTGTTTCAAAGCAGCTTTACAGTGATAAACGGATAATTGAAGGTAACAGAGATTGTTTTGGCTTAATATTGTTTTGGCAACGATCATTAGTTATTAAATTAGAGACCGCTAAGACGACACCGTTCTCTCTACACAGACTTTAAACGCGAACCTGTGAGAAACGCTGATGACGCTCACGTGCGCATCAAGAATTAATTCTATAGTTATGCGCATTTATATGTGCGCAGGTTTGTAATTCCCTACAAACCAAGCCTTAACAAACTACTTGTCTGGCCTTAAATCTTTTTTGACAGAATTTGATCACTTCGGGGTAGATACGCAAAACCGAAATTATCCTGACAACGCTTTATCTGTAGGGTGGTAAAGGGATCCTCCATAGGGAGAGGCTAGTTGGCACTTCAGCACTGCGTTGTCATCGGGTCCAGGCGAAAGGTCCTTCGTCAGATCTGGATATGGCCTGGATCCGGCAGGCTGCGGGAAAACCTCGGGATAAACAAAGACACTAAAATTAGCGTAGATGCTATTCTTCTTATGATGTAACGAGTACATCAGGATTTAAGGGAAGTGTTCCCAGTTCCGGCTGACCTAATCTATGCAGACTAACATTGAGTTATAGAAGTCTATAATGTATTATGTGAATGCTAGGTCAGAGATGTGTCTTTAATCTAGATTTGAACTGACAGAGTGTGTCTGCTTCCCGGACAATGGGTAGGAAGATTGTTCCAAAGTTTTGGTGCTAAATAGGAAAAGGATCTACCGCCAGCAGTCGATTTTGATATTCTAGGTATTATTAACTGGCCGGAATTTTGAGATCGCAGTAGACGTGAAGGACTATAATGCGTTAAGAGCTCGCTTAAGTACTGCGGAGCTAAACCATTTAGTGCTTTGTAAGTGATCAGCAATATTTTAAAATTTATACGATGTTTAATAGGCAGCCAATGCAGTGTTGACAGAACGGGGCTAATATGGTCATACTTCCTGGTTCTAGTAAGAACTCGAGCTGCTGCGTTTTGAACTAGCTGTAGTTTGTTTGTTAAGCGTGCAGGGCAACCACCCAGTAGAGCATTACAATAATCTAGCCTTGAGGTCATGAACGCATGAACTAATTATTCCGTATTTGTCAATGAGAGCATATGGCATAATTAAGATATATATTTAAGATGGAAAAAATGCGGTTTTACATATACTAGAAACGTGACTTTCAAATGAAAGTACTTTGTAGTATAAGGTAAATTAAACGCTACTACAATTATTTGATAACAAATACCAGTTTTTCAATATCAAGCAGCATAATGGACTGTTTTTGTACATCCAGAATAATAAGCATCTGGCACCAGAAGCCTCACACATTCAAGTTACGAATGGCCACGTCTGCTTTTAAAGGTGTAATAGGAGGCTTTGTTATGTTTTAATGCACTGTTGTGCATAAGATCTGCAAAGTTACAAAGCTCATAGTTCCCACAAAGAGATTGTTTCTATAACAGAGAACCGCTGCAGACCTGCCAAAAACACCTCAATTAAAGTCCATATTACTTCCTCAAATGTCCACGTCACAATGTGAAATATTAGCATAATATCGCCAAAAGCCTTACGCAAAGTAAGAAGGTGAGGCTTCAGTGAACTGTAGTGTTGCCGTCATGTCGCGGAGACTGTGTTTGAATGCCAAAGAAAAAACCCTTTGTTAGGAATCATGCAGAGGTGGAAAGTCCAGGGGTCAGAAAGTAAAAGTCCTGCCATATGTTTTTTCCACCCATGAACTCAGTCAGCTGATTCTCACTAATTAGTTCTATCTCCTGGCTGAAAAGCTGTGCTAATTAGCAAGTCCAGGTGATTGGAACAAAATACTGAGGAGGACTTTTACTTTCTGAACCTGGACTTTCCACCTCTGGAATCATGGTTAAGATTTATATGCAGGATAACGCTGTTCCTGCGCTGTACAACCCAGAAGTTTGCTTGTGCACAGGGCGTTTTACAGAGGACAGTTCCTGAACCTGGGAGAGTACAACGCCGGCTATACACACACCTAAATTAGAAATATACCATTTTAAGTCAGTTTAATGTAATTTAAGCATCCAAGTTGATTGTACTTAACAATTTAAGGCAGCAACTTTTTTTATTTATGGTGTATTCTATTACACCTGATATAGAAAATAATGAACTGTTAAAATAGCATCATATGACCCCCAATGTTAAAAAAAGGGGGATATAATGCACACTTTTTTTTTTTTTTTGGATGTTTGAGATTTGTAGTATTTATTTAACAGTGATGCATATTCCCCGAACAGACACGTCACATTTTTGAAAATGCTTATAAATAACACTATTATCTTTCTCTGTGAAGAATGCATTTCATATTACTGTGACATTTCATATAATCAGGGCGGCTCTGAAAAATAGGTGGAATGCCCCAATTACTGTCCTGTGTTATATAGGACGCGTGTCGTGGATTGTGTGTGTTTGAGCACCTGGCTCTCTGTCAACACAGGATCAGGTCACTGTGTACATTACGCTGCTCAGAACGACAAAGGCTGCTCGGTTTCCTGTGATTAAAACTGAAGGCCAATACTGACCACACCGGGCCTTTGATTAACTGCCTCGCTTTTCTTTCTTCTCTGGATCTTTTGAGAGTTTGTCCATACAATGAAAGTCAATGGTAACCAAAACTGTTTGGATCCAAACATTCTTCAAAATGTCTTCTTTTGTGTTCCGCAGAAGAAGAAGAAAACATCATACAGGTTTTTAATGTCATGAAGGTGAGTAAATGATGACAGAATTAACTATCCCTTTAATGATGGAGCTGTGCTATAAACATGTGACCCTGGATCACAAAACCAGTCATAAGTCGCACTGGTATTTTTGTGGCAATAGCCAACATTGTATGGGTCAAAATTATCGATTTTTCTTTTATGCCAAAAATCATTCGGATATTAAGTAAAGATCATGATCCATGAAGATATTTTGTACATGTCCTACCGTAAATATATAAAACATTTATTTTTGTGAGTGAATGCAGCACAATCGCGAACATAAACTGACAACTTTAAACGCAGTTTTCTCAATGTTTTGCTTTTTTTGCACCCTCAGATTCAAAGATTTTCAAATAGTTGTATCTCAGCAAATCTTGTCCTATACTAATAAACCATACATCAATGGAAAGCTTATTTCTTCAGCTTTCAGATTATGTATAAATCTCAATGTAAAAAAATTACTGGTTTTGTGGGATGATGTACATGCTCTAACAAACCCTTTAAGACCCAGACCAAGCCCAGACCCTTCAAAGCTCAGATCCAGACCCAAGAACCCGGCTCTCCAGATTAATAACCAAAAGAGAGAAAACTATCAACTTATTTTTTATTTTTTTTTTAATAGATCTGTTTTGTACAGTTGTTGGCCACGGTTGAGAGCTTTACATAGTTTTACATGTATGCATCTGACAGACATTTTTCACCCTGAATGTCTTGTAGTGCATTCAAGTCAAGTCAAATGTATTTGTATTGCGCTTTCCACAGTACTCATTGTTTCAAAGCAGCTTTACAGAACATTACATACTGGTAATGTCAATAATGCCATAGTGTGTCAACATAGAGCAAGTTTTAGGGCTGGCTGATATCAACGTCTCTTTCAAGCAAAGTCTGTTCATAGTGGCCATAAGTTTCAGTTCCTCTGGGCAGCTGAATTTATTCCTCAAGTAGTGTTAAAAAAGCTTCAGACTGGACCAGCCAATGCACATGTGCTACGCTTGAGTCTCAAGACACTGGCTGCATCTGAAATCATGTATGTCCGAATTTACAGTACTCAAAAGAGTTCCAGACAGTGTGCATACGATGGACACTTTACTATCCCATGAGGCCATCAGAGAAAGATTTATGAATGGCAATGAAGTGATGCAACTGATGTTGGTAGATCACATGATAATGACAACATGGTGAATGTACGTCCGGATTACATTAATAATACACACATTCATACTATATAGAATGTAGTTTTTTAGTGGCCGTGAAGTAATACTTAAAATAAGTACCTTCTCCAAAAAAGTATGTGATTTCGGACGCAGACACTGACTGTTTCTCTGGCACCCGGAGTTTCTAACGGCAGTTGCACTGATGCAGGACTTCACCAATATCCCTTATTCAGAGTGGCGTGACCGGTATGAAAGCGAGGCTGTGCGGGATAGACTTTCCGTGTTTCTAATGGCATCCGCTGCGAGCTCTAACGGGCAATTTCCACCAACTGCGGAACGGCGGCGGAGTCAATAGGTTTCCATTAAAGTCAATGTGTGTATTTACACTGACTGCGTCCCAGCACCAGCGATCCGCAGCCCTCCGGAGCAGATACTCAGAGCTTCTAGTTTTGCCGGATGCCGGAGAGCTCCGCAGCAACAGGGCAGATTGTGCGGGACAGGTTATGTCGCGCGATCATACGTGAATTCGCGAGATCTCGTGGGTCCTTGTGACTTCCAAGGGGGTAATCCATCCGCCGGAAACCGAAGCTTCCCCGTAGGCCGCCATTGGCTATTAAGCCATTACCTGCTGTTAGCATTCCATTGACTCCCATTCATTTTGGTGTCACAGCGAATAACTTTACATCCGAGGCGTTTAAAGACTCCATTTGTCCATTATTTATTTATTATTTATAAACACAACAATGTATAAATGGCTCCATTACCTTGTATCTTACCTTATGGCCCCGTAGAAGCAGTTTTTGTAAAAATAGGCTAACGATTGCGTCATAACCACGCGACTCTCTGTCGCACAGGAGAAAAAATTACCGTATAGACCGGCGGAGAAGCTCACAAGCAATCTGAGGGACGTAGAGGCATAAAGTCCGATAAAGTCAAGAGAGAAGCCCATAGAGAGTGATAAAGTTGATCCTGCTGCTAGCTCATGGACAGCTAATACTCACGCTCTCCGTCTCTGCGAGATTCGGAAGGGAATGATTCAGATTTCTCTCGGCACAGCTACTAGAATACTCGCGTCACATCTACGTCGTCGAGCTCAGTTTGAGGCTGCGCCGAACGCCCAGCCATCAGGAAGTGAGTGCTTCTAATTGACTTCACTTTTCTCTGTTGAAACCTATGGGGTCGCTGTGTCCATCTTACATACTGTCTATGGTGACTTCAGCTGTCAGTCATGGCCGCAGCTGTTCCGCAACAAATCCGGACCTGGTGGGTATTGAAGGACGACGGAGCCAATCCGCAGTTGGTGGAAATCCGGGGTTAAGCTCCTATATCACTTATAATTTTCCACAGCTCATACTGTCTTTTCATCTACTGAAATTTATTGGAAAGATACTTTTGCAGTGTTTCGTCAGCAGAACAATCCCAAAACACATTAAATTATAGTACAGCCCACTGAAGAGATACATGTCTGCCCCTCACAGCCTCGCTTTCATTCCCATTAAAAATCAAAGACGGCGCTGCTGTGAATAAGGTCAATTGGTTGACTGGCTGACTCTTTTATTTAGAAGGCGGGACTTACTCTAGCCTGGCTCCGCCCTCCTACGTACTTCCACTCAATTTTAATTTTCCTTCAGTACGTCGTCTGGGTTTGCGGTGTACTTTTGGGTTTTCTCCTGTACATTTTTTACTGGTCCAATCAGCGAACAGAGGGAGTGGCTGAGAACGATGACGTTGAGGTCGTGCGCTAGTTTGAGTTGAAGTTTCGTCACGACCAAACGTTAGCGATTGGTTATGGCAGATCCAGAGTGACTCTGGGCAGATCCAATAGTTTTAAACTTCAACAGAGTACCCCGCTTTCAAGGAAGTTAACGCTCGTTAATGGAGAGAGGCCAGACTCTCTGTACAAATGAAATGTACGAGAGTCTGGTAGGACCAGGCTAGACTTCCACACTTTCACACTTTCTCCCATTCAGTAATACTGTATGAGGCAAGGCAAGGCAAGGCAAGGCAAGGCAAGGCAAGGCAAGGCAAGGCAAGGCAAGGCAAGGCAAGGCAAGGCAAGGCAAGGCAAGTTTATTTATATAGCACATTTCATACACAGTGGTAATTCAAAGTGCTTTACATAGAAGAAATTACAATTATTACATAAATAATAAAAATAATTAAAACAGTTTAGAAAATAAAATACAGTGCAAACAGTTGGACGAACAGTGTCACAGTGCTCATTCAGTAAATGCAAAGCTAAGCAGTGGTAATTCAAAGTACTTTACATAGAAGAAATTAAAATAATCCAAAGAAATAAGAATAATTAAAACCCTATCTGAGATGGAAGTGATTGAGCAGGTTTGCGGTGCCACTGGACCTACAATCCAGGGACGTCCTCTGCTGGGGTGGTGTACCACACAGAGCATGTTTCACTTTTGCTGTTTTAAACAAACAGCGAACCTTTATACTCTCCGTACTAGCTATGTATGAGTGCACTGTCTTGGTTTATCTTGGTAAGTCTTTGGCAATATGACAAAGATATATATAATAAAACAAAGATATAAGTGATCCTCCAGATTTAGATCTCATAGTCTAGCACAAATATCAGCCAATTAGGAGATTTAAATATTGGCCAGAATTGTTCTATTAAAGCAACACTAAAGACCTTTTCCTCTGCGGTCGCCCTACAGGTTGGAAGCGGAATTGTCCATTTCCACTGTCGTAAATAATTTAGCTTACCGTCACACTGTTTATCCTGTTTATTCTTTGGAATGAACGATGTCCAGAGGCAAGGTAGAGTATGATGCATGATTTTATGAAAGTATGATGTATTGCGACATCAGAAATGAAGAAAAACAAAATTTTGACTATTGTAACGCTTGACGCAAAGCAAGTCAAATTTGTGTCTCATTAGAACTACAGAAACGTGACCTAATCTGGCAATCTTATAGTGTGTTTATAGCAGATATAGGTTCACAAAGCGAAGGCAGAAGCGCCGTTCACCCTGTTAAGACTTGATGAACCACTGAAACGATTTTGGAAACATTATTTTAAGGTAAAAAAAATCTTCTTCAGTGTTGCTTTAAGAGATTTAAATATTGGTCAGTATTGTTCTATTAAGAGATTTAAATGGTGGTTAAAAGTCTTCAGTTGAAAATATTTTGGTCATATTGCCAACCTCTAAGTCATTTTAACAGGGAGCTGCCAGAAAGTCAACATATAATGCTTTAGTTCCCCATTGAGAAAGCCTGAGGCGACTGTGGTAAGGAATGAAAAACTCCACTTTTCTGGTCTCTGATATACTGATGATCCATCCACAGGTAAATATTCCCAGGATGTGTGTTCCCTGGAAATCGAAGGTGTCTACAGTACACGGGATCTAAACCACAAGATCAGCTTCTTTCTCATGCAAGTTCAGTATTAGATCATTTTGAGCGTTCACCAGGATGTTCATCCTAACACAACACACAGAAAGCCACCACCTTCTCCTCTGGCCTTACCAGCTGCCCTTTGACCGATGGCCTTTCATACTGGCCATGTGCTGCAAGACAGAAGGGTCTCCTCACATTACTCACGGGGACAGCCAAAGAATCCTCCCCGAAACCCCTCGGACAGAGACGGATTATGAGCAGGAGCCGTGTCCCTTCAGTGGCTGTCAGCATGGGCGTCCGTCACCAGCTAATAATGAGGAGAGTCAGTGGAACAGCGCTCGGGTCAAGTTTGGAGACGGCAACGTGGGACTGTCATCCAGCAATCAAATCAATCATATTCCACGCCAGGAGCCAATATCTCGAAGGGCGAAGCTCTAACGGACTGAGGAGATCAGATGGACACTATATACGCGTGATGGCCACTTTTATAGATAGTTTGTGAAAAGACAATGGGTGAAAGGGTGAGTACAGACAAAGAGATTTACAACACAAACACAAGGGTCAAAAAGAACAGACACAATGACCATCAAAACATGTAACGCCTTCTTGCCATCACACAATAGAAAAAATATTCACACACAAGAGCATTTTATTGCTCAGAGGTTACTCTTTGCACATTTATCAGATTTTCGATGTTTCGGCCAAAGTTCAGGAAAATAAAGGGAGGCACAAATTAGACTTTTTTTACATATAAACATTTGCATTGTGTCAAATCATATTGAAACTTGCACTTGCTCTTCATTTAAATTCGTGGCTATCTAGAAGGACCAACTGGGACATTTAAATGATTTTTCTCATATCTGGACTTTTTTTTCTAAACACAACAGCCTGTAGCAATACCATTTTGGAATATCAGCTTTCTTATTAAAGTTAGTTCTCCTTTATGAGCACTGAATGAGATACATAAAATACATAAAACAAATAATATTAGAGTATGTTTTACAGGAAATAATATGAAATACGATTTCATACTTGTCTTTATACTTAAAAAATTTCATGATTAAGGCCCCGTTTACACGAGAACGCTCGCGGGTGAAAACGTAAAAAATCGGATGTGCATTTCGTTTACACGGCGACGGCGTTTTTGGGGCTCAAAAACGCAAAAAAGTGAAACCACCCTCCAGAGTGGAGATCTTAAAAACGCTCCACCATCGCATTCCCGTCTAAAGGGTAAAAACGGTAAAAATGCAAAAGTCTGCTAGACAGTGAAGGCGTCGCGTACGTGTTTACGTCACAGGCATGCGCCAGTACAGGAAAATAACAAAACATTATCAAACTAAAATATAGCATCAATTTCATTGACAAAAAAAATAAAAAATTCTGTCATTTTTGAGCGACACGCGAAGAGCACCGAGGGTTAAAGCAGCGGCTTTACCGTATTAAACATGAAAAACTGTGTCAGCGTCTCTTTCACTTTTAGTGCTTCACATCGCCACCTAGCCGCCTGGAGTGCACACTTCATCCAATTTCACACACTTTTGCGTCACCATATGCACGCAGATTTCCCCCCAATAACGCTCGTCTAAGCGCAGAATAAAAAGTGATAACGCAACGCCACTTTTGCGTTTTCTCTTCAGATCGTTTCCGTGTAAACATAGCCTAACTCCATGTTTCTAATTATATATA